>JAVLVB010000371.1:579134-614108 GCA_032876305.1 Orestias chungarensis
CATCATTTTTATTTGAGTACCCCTGCTGTGGGGCCTTACAACGGTATTTGCACGCCTTGAACTTACAGCGTTATAAACATAAACATCTATGTACTTTATCATGTTTCTGATAAAATAGCAAAATCATAATTACATAATAATTTAAAAGATAATAGATTTCTGCTGATATGCACCATAACCCTTTAGGCCAAGAAGCCTGAGGCTTTTTTTATTTATTTGTGGAACAATAAAGCTGTGATAAAACACAAACCAGTGAAATTATTATAGGTAATGATCTATATTAAAACAAAAAGAAAACACCCTGATTTTTTTAAAAGTATTTAAAAAAATCAGTAATCATATTTTTATTTATTTTATTATTACCCTTATATACTTAACGCTCCTTTTATATCAAAATATATGTTCCAATATGTATTATATCTGTAGTTAAACTAAACATACTTTCCGATAAAGTCCCTCCATAGGTTAATTTACACATGCTTTTAAATATTCATTTCTTTTTTAATATTATTTATGTATATTCCAAAAAATATTTGCATATTGAAAAAAGAAATCCACTCCATACGCTTTAGGCTTTGTTTTAGTAAAACAAATGTTATATTCTTTCTGCTTTGAATGGGCCTGTCGCATGCAATTTCATCTCATTCCAATAAAATTAGCTCTTGTAATATTTGTAAATCCGACCTCTTTCTTCTGCAAGTTAAAAGACTTTTTTTTTTGGCTATGTTACCTCTCACATGCTTACTGTGTGACTTTATTGCACAGGTGAACAAAATTGAAATCAACTACGCCAAAACGGCAAAGAAAATGGACATGAAGAGGCTGAAGAACAACATGTGGACTCTTTTAACTGAACGTCCAGAAAAAACGAAACAGGTAAAGAAGTTTTTTTTAGTTTTTTTTTTTACATCTTGTCTACAGTCAGACTTTGCATGGGGTGAGCAAAGTGGGCAGCAGGTCAAGTTGTGCTGGATTTGTTTGATTCTATGTGTGCAGGTCTGTTTATTGGTTTTTGCCTTGATGTTCCCAGCAGGTGGAGGAGACTACAGAGACTCCAGTGTGTGGAGAAAAGGTCTTCAGTCAGACCACAAAGACTCTGCTTCAAAGGTACTGGCCAACCTGCTGCCCTGCCCGCTATGACTTAACACTTGTGAGGAATATTGAACAGAGTAGCACTCGTGCTGCATGATAAAAGTGAATGAGTTCGTTCAGTGTGGAAAAGCCCATTGGTTTCATTGTTCTATCATTTATTCCACTGTAATGTCATAGATAAGTTTTGTCTTCCAGTTAATGGGAGGTAAAAAAATAAATAAAGAAAACTGTGAATTTGTCCCCATTTTTCAATTTCCCTCTTTCTGTGTTGGTTCAGATTACCAAGTGCTATGGCTCAGAACCTATCGGTACCACTGGCGTTTGTCGCCCTGCTTCATCTCGCTAATGAAAAGGTGAGTGTCGCTCAAATGCAACGCCTGGATTGATATTAGGACCTGACACTGTAACTAGCCTGCCCAGTTCTAACGGTGGACGTCCTGAAGAATAAGGATCGGCTTTAAGGGTGGACCACATTTTCAAAGGTTGGGCGAGTGCGTTCTGTCACTAATTGCTGCAGATACACGCATTAAAGCTGTAATCTGAATTTTATATGTTTCTTTTGTTTGAGTTTATTCTTACTGTTCTCTTTAAGCTGAGACTGTCGTTTTAGATGTTTCATAGCAGGGATGGCAACACAAGACTAATATCACGGTCTGAAATAGAAATTGTAGAATTATTGCAATTTATATAGCGACTGCAATATTTTCTCATTACAGTGGATTAGTATTCTCAGGGTTATTGACAAGAAGTAGCCATAAAGGGCTGAAACCTATATAAAAACTTATAAACGCCTATTATAATAGTTCAAACACCAAATATAGCGCAATATGCATAGGCAAAAAAAGTCTTCCTTATCTCAGCGCTCAAGCCTCCTGGGTTTTCTATTTTGCCAACACGTAAACTGTCAAGTAGGAATGCCTCTATTTACAGATACATGATTTTTCTGCTATTATGCAATCTGAAGACAAATGCATAATCCACAAAAACAGAAATAAGTTATCGTAACTGGTGTGATAAGGAAGAAAAACAAAATCTCTCCCAAGACATTTGATACTTCAAGAGAAAACTCATTAGGTTTTTTTTAGTTTTAAGTGTTTGTCTTGACTGGTTTTAGGTAAGGATGCACCGATTGTGAAATTGTAGGCCGACACTGATGTTTAAAATAACTTCTTGGCTGATGGCTGATTTTTTTATTTTTTTATTCTGTCTCTGAAGCCACAAAAACCAAACTGAACAATTATAAACGTCCTTCAGTTCGTTATCATACTCTTATTTAATGAGTACGAAGTCAATTAGACAAAGTTATGAAACAAAAACAACCTTTCTGTCTTCACCTGAACACAACGTTCATGCCACATCTTAATCATCATCGCCATCGGTGAATGTTGTCATTTACTCAGTTAACGAGCCAAACGAGGGACCGATGCCGGGTTTTAAGACATGGCAAAACAAGCTTTGCACAGATAATGTGTTAAGAGCTCTTAAACCAACAAAAGAATGTCTTTTTGTCCTTGGAGCCTTAGAAAAAACATATACTGACACATCTTCTTGTCCTTCAGTATCAATGACAGGATGTTTTTTTTTTCTCACACTGTTTACAAGAGTGAAACTTTACAACTACGGTAAAATCCTCCTGGTTAAAAAGGAGAGACGTCTAGAGATGAAACCTTTTTCAAAATAGTTTTCTACATATTTCCTTTACAAGCAAAACGGCTAACAAGTGTGAGTGCTTTAGAATTTATGTAGCAAAATTGAAAAATTGGATTCACACCATATACATCACATTCATTTTATTCTACTTCATCTGTTAACAAAAACTGAACTGCTTGTCATCCCAGCCAAGGAAAGTATTCAACACAACATCAGCATCAGGTTAGACTCCGTATCTGTGGCACCCACTAAGGTTGTAAGAAACCTGGGCGTCATGATCGATGATCAGCTGACCTTTGCTGATCAGGTTGCCTCTGTTGCTCGATCGTGTCGCCTCTCTCTATTCAACATCAGGAAGATTAGGCCATATCTAACTCAACATGCGACACAGCTCCTAGTTCAGACCTTGTTCATTTCCCGCCTTGACTACTGCAACGCCGTCCTAACAGGTCTTCCAGCCTGTGCTGTGAGACCGCTACAGATGATCCAGAATGCTGCAGCACGCTTGGTTTTCAACCAGCCAAAGCGATCGCATGTCACACTCCTATTCACTGAACTCCATTGGCTTCGCTTAGCTGCACGCATCAAATTCAAATCACTAATGCTGACATACAGAGTGTTTGATGGATCAGCGCCAATCTACCTCAACACCCTCTTAAAGCCTTACGTCACTGCCCGCCCGCTCTATTCCTCCAAGGAGCACCAACTAACGAGACCAAAGCCCCGTGCAGGTCAATCTAAACTCTTCTCATTTATGGTTCCTTGCTGGTGGAACAGCCTCACGTGCACTATCCGAGCATCAGATTCTCTTTCCACCTTCAAGAAGTCCTTGAAGCCCAGCTCTTCTGAGACTATCTATTGCCCCGAAAGGTCTAAAAGAACTTATTACCCCCCCCTGATATAATTTAGCACTCAGTGTATGGTACTTGGGCCTTCTGTGATTACCTAAATGCTGTAAAAGATTGTTATCATTAATGTTAAATCCTCTCCTAGCATATTGCGGGTAAATGAGTATTTTGCGTCATAGTTCAATGTTAAACCCTCTTATTGTAAGTCAGACTTCTAAACTTTATTAACGTATAATGTTGGAAGTTAATGTGGTGAAGATGTTCTTGACTCATCACCATAAAAGTAACGATAATTTCTGGTAACGTAAGTGTTTGAAATATACTTTCATTAGCTTTTCCTTTTTCTTTTCTGGAGTCTTCAAGATAGTCCAGTTGAATTTCCAGGTGCTTCCTTTGGGTGCTGACATCAAACCTCCTGTTGGGGCATCCTCCAGCCAATAAATAGATTTCTGTGGATGCCCCAAAGTCTTCTTGAAGCAGATAAAAATTAAGACTCAAATACACATTATACCATCATTTTTTTAGGCAGATATATGTTAGGATGTCCTGAAGAAACGGTTGCAGACAAGTTCCCTGCGCTTTAAAACGTCCTTTAGGTATATAAAAAAATCCGGGTCTGAATTTATTTTTTCTGTTTTGTTTTGCAGAATCTGGAACTGGTGAAGGTGGATGATATGTCCGACATCATCATCCGGCAAGGCCAGTGAGCTCAACACGACCGAGGATTTAAGTGCAGATTCAGTTTCCCTGTCAATCGCTAAACCTTCTCCAGCCTAACTTTTCATATCCAGTGTTTATGTGAAAACCTCCTACTTCTTTTTTTTTTTATGTGTTTTTAAATGTGTTTCTTGCTTATATATTATGGATTTCCCCAAAACTGAATCTGCTTTTTATTTTTTAACTCTTTAGTCTGTCTGTGTAGAAAAGAACCACTGCACAAAAAATGCTTTGTCAAAAGAAATAAAATCTTTTTTTTAATCATTCCTCAACATTATATTATTTGAATTTTGCTTACTGCAAATCAAATAGTGTGTGATGGTTTCAGATAGCATGCAGGAGTTAACAGGAACGAAACAACATGCATCACCTTCAGGACTGGTGGTGAAACCGGTTGGTCAGGGTATGATGTTACTGGCTGGGTGGGACGTGGCGTGACTTCAGTTCAACAAGCCGGAGCTGCTGTTTGCTGTGGTGGGAAATAAAAATGGTGATTAAAAGCCGTTCTTTAGATCTAAATTGATTTTGATTTCTAGTGTAAAAACCTATTTGTAGGAATCCAGTCTCAGTCTGATCACTCACTATTTTAACCTGAAATTTAACACATTTCACAAGATTCAGCCTAGAAGAGTAGATTTTTCATGTGAAAGCCAGTGGTGAACATTTTATTTAAAAAAATATTTTAATGGTTATTGGAATTTTAATGTGAAATTCAGCAATATTTATTGATTTTGAAAATATTTGCCTATTCTTTTGACATCTTTAAAAACAAAACAAAATTAATATCCTCCCTCTGCTTGAAACCCCCACCCTGGCAACCATAGCATAATAAGGAAAACACAAACGGTAACAAGACAGGTAAACATCTGTTGTTTTAATAGATAGAGGTTTATTTATTGGCCTATATCAACATATTAAAATGCTACTAAAATTGACCGATACAGATGATTTATCTTTTGTCCCTAAAATATACTAACGCCAAGAGCCCCAGGTAGAATCTGGCTAAAACATCTGCCTGTTTGAAAAAACAGAAACTCTGGAGGAGCTGCAGAGAACCAGAGCTCAGGTGTGAGAATCTGTTAACATGACGAAACGCAATCCCCACCGTAAAACATGGCCGTATGGATCTATGAGGATGCTGTGGGTTAGTTTGGACCAGAAAATGGATGAGGCTTTAAACCGGGTAAATAAGGTTTAAAAGATAAACATCCACTCATATAAGTAATTGTATTATTATTAATCTTAAGAACTTTACATTTACCTTCCCATAAGCCTATAAAGATCTCTCTGAAGGACCTGACTTGAAATTATCAGCCAATATTTCAATCTTCTTGTTTGATCAGAAAAAGAAAAAAAAATCAGTATCATGTGAGCTTTTATTATACAACAATTATGTCTCACTTTGCTCATAATGATTAGGATGCGCTGGTAACACCTAGGATTGACGTCAAGACAGGAGTGGCCCAGGTACGGAAAACACCACTAAATATTAGCCTAAACATGATTAAAATGTAACCAATCCCTTAGCTTTGGTGTCTGTTCACGGTGAAATAAAGTAGTACCTCTGGCGCTGCACGTGTTTTAACGTGACGGAGGAAGCAGGTTGTGATGCGGTTCACTTGACGACGGTGACGCGGAGGAATTTAGTCCGAGAAAGAGAAAAAAAACACAACCAGGAAGTTCACTTCAAGAAACGTAGTTGTAACTTGAACGCATTAAACTTTATTTATTTTGTTGTTTGTTTTAAACCACATTTTTAAACGGTTTTAAGTGAAAGCAACAGGTTGAATTCAAAGTCGGCCCTTCGGTTTACGAGCCAGAGGACTTTTGCTCCCAACAAGATGGACTTTGATCCGGTAGGTGATGAAAATAATGGCTAAAGCTTGGGTTTGTTCGCCGGGGTCTGGGGATGCCGGGCCTCGGCATCCATGCAGGCAGCAGGTGTCTTTCCAGAGAAGACCTGTTCCTCAGAAGGGAGAGCAACAAAACAGGCTAGCTCGGGTAGCGTGTTGGCTTCCAGACGTGGAGGAAGGAAAGTTTCTCCGGAGCTAATTGAGGCTAATATTAATGGCTAGCCCAGAAAAAAACTAAATCCAACGGAAAGTTAAACCTAAAAAGTTGACGAAAACAACTTATCCTCTTAACTTTTTGTGTTTTATTTTAAAATAAGTATGTTTAAAAGTTTTCAATTAAAGGCTTTAAAGTTCAGGTACCTAATTTTGACATTTTTAGATGATTTAAAAACAAGCAAACCTAACAGAGGCGGGTAAAATATGCTCAATTAAGTGCTTTAATTAGACGTATTCATTTATGTTGGATTTAGTAAAGAAACTAACTTTTCCTTTCTGTAGGATATTTTCATTTGTCACTTTTTGTAACATAACTACATAATAGCGCCTCTTTTTTAGCTCAGAGTTGGTGTTTGTAAAGTTGCTGAACCCTTAAATGCTAACCCGTTAGCAGTTTTAAATGCTAACCCGTTAGCAGTTCTAAATGCTAACCCGTTAGCAGTTCTAAATGCTAACCCGTTAGCAGTTCTAAATGCTAACCCGTTAGCAGTTCTAAATGCTAACCCGTTAGCAGTTTTAAATGCTAACCCGTTAGCAGTTTTAAATGCTAACCCGTTAGCAGTTTTAAATGCTAACCCGTTAGCATTGTTAAATGCTAACCCGTTAGCAGTTTTAAATGCTAACCCGTTAGCAGTTTTAAATGCTAACCCGTTAGCAGTGTTAAATGCTAACCCGTTAGCGGTTTTAAATGCTAACCCGTTAGCAGTGTTAAATGCTAACCCGTTAGCGGTTTTAAATGCTAACCCGTTAGCGGTTTTAAATGCTAACCCGTTAGCGGTGTTAAATGCTAACCCGTTAGGGGTTTTAAATGCTAACCCGTTAGCGGTTTTAAAACTGCTAACCCGTTAGCGGTTTTAAAACTGCTAACCCGTCAGCAGTTTTAAATGCTAACCCGTCAGCAGTTTTAAATGCTAACCCGTCAGCAGTTTCGTCAGCAGTTTTAAATGCTAACCCGTCAGCAGTTTTAAATGCTAACCCGTCAGCAGTTTTAAATGCTAACCCGTTAGCAGCTGCTTAACTGTAACCAAGACAGGATTAAAATGTTGTTTTTTGTTGTGGTTTTTATATATAACGGATATTTTTGTCGTCGCAAACGGAACCAATTTTTGGGATTAATCCATAACAAAAATCTGTTTCCTGATGTTCAGGAAGTTCAGGCTATTCAAAGTCGGCCACATATTTTGTTTAGGTAGGAAAATCAAACTGTTAGGTTTAGCAGTGGTTTGCATTTACAGCAGCACTGAAACACACACTAACTTTGATTTTTTTAGTCTTGTTTTTGATATTATGTTCCGGCTAATAGCTTTACTCCTTCTCATCTAACTAGTTATTCATTTTACTGGAACTAAAAGGTCACTTTTCATTAATCTTGCAAATGGAGGACTTTTATCTGGCTGTGAATCACCTCACCCCCCCCCCCCCTGTTTCTGTGAATAATGAAACTAGATCGATGTCAGCCATGCTTTGTGCTCAAAGGATAAATCAAGAAAGGCTAAGCTGTATTTGTGCGGCAGGTTTCATATCTCATATTTCTGTACAGGGGGGAAAAATCTCAGTTAGAAATTATCTATAATGCAGCCGTTTAAAAATCAATCCTTTAAAGTTTTTAACTAGGGTGAAAAAAAGTATAACCTTGTGGGGAGGATGGTATCAGACGAGATGGCAGACAACGGATGACGCTGGACAAACCTGCAGCGTTTCCTGGATACAGGTTTGTTCAGAGGCCGTCTCCTGGGATAAGGACGTCTGTGTGCTCAAACAGCCGCCTGCTGCCTTTTCTGCTGACGATTCATGCCCACCACTTTGAGCGATGACCGCTTATCTTGCACTTTAATAAAAATAAATAAAAAGGTTTAATCAGGGGTCTGAAAATGCCAACAAAGATACGAATCAGCGGGTTATATTTACCCGTAGGTAAATGTGAATGTTGTCTAAAGGTCTGTTTGAATATTTATGATGAGTTTAAAGTTCAAAAGGAAGTATTTACTTTGGTACAGATTAAATGGATCCTTCAAGATTAAATTGGCAGCTAAAAGTTTAAGTAGTTTGTGAACCCGGTTATCTTTAAAAAAACAAAAAGAAAGTTTAGCTCATTATTCAGTAAATGCCTGCAAAAATCTTTGTTTAGCAAAAGCTGAAACACTGGAGATAAACAAGTTGTATAATGAGGAGATATGTATTTTTCTCAGCTATTATGTTAAACGAATGGGGGGGGGGTTACTATGTTGCTGCACACTGCTTGTCATCTGTCTGAAATTTAACCAATTTTATTTTTTCCTGCTTCCGAAAAAGTTAGAGCTGAGCAACAAAGCGATTTTTATTTATTTATTGATTAATCCAATTACTAAAGATAACATTTTGGGAAAATTAAGATTTTGTTTCACAGATAAATTCTTTGGGTTTCCGTAGTTTAGAGCAAAGGTCTGCAACCTTCAGTTCAGGAAATCAAATGTTACATAATCATTTGGTGAAAGAACGGCTGATATTTGTGGTGAATATCTGCTGCTGGATGTATTTGGCATTTTTTAACAACTACAACTATATTTAGATTTTTTGGGGGGTTAAAAATAAAATTAAAAAACACCTTTTATTAATTTTAAAAAGAGGGTGGATATATTTTCCTCTATAGGACGTTGAGATTTGTGCGAAATGTTTGTAATATAGATTCAGATTTTCTTGTTTGAGAATTTCTCCACTGTGGGAATAATAAGTTATCTTATCTTAATATTGACAAAAAAATATATATTAAATATTACCGGAGCTGTTGGTGTCATTTTTTGTGAAATGTTTATGCAATTATTCAATGGAAAACCAAAAAAAACGTGGGAAAATCAGACATTTGTTAAATTATGAATAATTTAAAACAGGTTTTTGGTTCCACATAATTTTTAGCCGCTGTCTTTGGAGCCGTTGGGGAAGGTGATGTTTGGAATGATTGAAATAAAAAGTTTAAAAAAGCTCTTGAGAAAAATATTCTTTAGTTTATTTTTAGGGAAAGAAGCTAGAAACAGAAAAAAAGATTTTAATTTGTTTGTTGTTTTTTAGACCACAGGAAAGATAAATTTAGCAGTTTAGGAATGTTTTCCATCACTCAGCTGATAAGCCCTGAGTTTTAAGTCTGAGCTTATTTTGCACATCAGCAAGATGGATCCAATATTCTGAGTAACACAAATTCCTACTAAGTCTGTCAAATGTTTATTTAGTTTTTTTGCTCAAGTCTGCGTTCAAATAAATGTACAAATAAACTTTGGAATGTGATTATGGATTTAATCATCATCCAACCATCATCTGTAGATCATATCCAAGGTTTTGTTCCAAAATAATCTGCATCTACTGTTTAAGTAGATTGTTGACATGATCATACAATGAGAATCTGATACAGTCTGATGCCTGCAGCGCTACCTCGTCTCACTTTCTGTCCCGAGAACCTCACAACTCTTTATCTGGCCGCTAACATCTACTTTGCTGATGAGTCCAAACGGACGGCATTGCCAATGTGTATATCACCCTTGTTAGCAACATGGCAAACAGTCAGAAGCTCCCCTTTGTTTTAGGTAGCTAAAAGACTTTCTACATAAAAGACTGGATGGACGTGATTTTCCTCAGAGACCAAACTAGGCTGCATGGTGTCTTGTAACACAACCGTGTTTTTTTTTCATATGTTTGCGACATAAGCCGCACTACAGAAGTTTCAACCTAGAAAAACAGACACAGAGATGTTTTATCACCTAGCGCTGCTTCGCCTTCTCTGTGAAACCCAATAGAGCTTTGCTGGCAATTAACATAAACTACAATCTATAAAAAATACATAAGAAAAAATCTGTAAATATATTCACTTTTAGTTGAGAATTTGGCTTGAAGGCATGCAGGAAATCCACCAACACGTATTTTCCTTCTGTAAGAACAGGATCATTTTATTAAATTGTGACGATTGTGTTATGAATGGAACAGGACTGGAGTATGTACAGTACATGGTTAATATGTGAAGTGTGTAATTAGCTTTTATCATTTTGCAGCTCTGGATAAGTATGTAAAACACAACATTGGGTATGGAAAGATAATCTTCACAGAATAAACGCTGTGATTTTTGTGTGTGATCAGATTTAAGTACAGAACTGGATGTGTGATTTCTCCGCTGCTCTCAAAATCTAATTATTTTGTTTGCTATTTACAATAGCAAACAAAATAGTAAGAAAGTTTAGCTTTACAATGTAAAGCTAAACTTTCTTACCAAGACCCTCTTGTTGTCTAGGATATTCAAATCCTTCTTAGACAAGTCTAAGTCTTGTAGATTTTCAAACCAATGTTGATCTAAATTAGTCCAGATGCTTGAAAAGCATCGAACTGTGGACACCAAGCTTAGCTTTGTGTTGTTCCATTATGAGGGGACCTTCAGATGATGCAGGTGAAATGTTGCTTTATACCTAAAAGCTCAGGAAATAGTAAAATCCCAAAACTAGTTTGAGATAAAAGCAGCTTGGTAGTTAAAAATAAAATAAAAATGTATAAGGATAGAGCTGAGTCAGTTTTTTTGGAATGCATCACATTTGTTTCTACATCCTAATGATAAATCTGGTCACTTGTGTGGGTTCTGAATTAAGGCGCTACCTTTACGTTATTTTACCTGTGGTGAGGGTTTTCCTAAGAGGCTGTGCTTCGCCGTAAGGTTACACTTATCCTGCAGGTCCAAATCCTTCTTACTGTTTTACAATTGAGTTACTTTTCAGTGAGACAAACCGGTTTAGTTTTACTGTGTACTATATTTTATTATATTACAGTTTGTGACATTAGGGGCAAAAAACAACCTTTTATTTTCCCAAATTCTGCAATATAAAAACAATCCAGGAATTTTCAGCCGATGTTGTGAATAACATCTTAGCTCTTCTTGAATGTTACAAGCATCATTTTTGTCTTTCTCCTCTGTGATTTAAATCTCTGACGTTTAGCATTTCGAACATCGTCGTTCAACTGGCTCCGTATTTCAATAGCATCCAATTAGTGGTGCGGCTAACTGTCATTTTAATAATTGATTAATTGTTATTTTGTTTTTATTTCCATTTTTGTATTCCAGAAGAGAAAATTTAGACTGCCATAGCAAATCACATAAACTAGTTCCTACTTGGCTATTCTGTTCTATAATATTAAAATATAAAATAGCTTTGGCTATAACAATGCATGCATGTACACGCCAACTAATGGTCATTAAGATTATTAAATTGGTTGACAATTATTTTAATAATCATCTTGAGTAATCGGATTGTTTCAGCCCAACATTTACTTTGTTCTTGCAGCTCATGAAAGTTTTCCATCATAAATGTGGGAGTACACAAACAATATTACTGTGTACTGATGCCCGGGAGGCCCAGCAAATGCATGTTGTTCTGAGGAGTCGCCTCAGCAAATTAACGTTGATGATGAAGCAGCTAATTTTGGGTTTTCTGTATGCCATCGTAGGAGCGGGGAGGCATTGAGGATCCACCGAAGGACAAGGTGCAGGTTCTGAAGGACCAGGTAGATGGGGTGACAGACATCATGACGCAGAACGTGGACCGGATCCTGGCACGAGGAGAGAGGCTGGACGTCATAATGGGCAAGTCGGAGGATCTGCAAGCAGGAGTAAGTGTTTCCACCAGATTTCTTTCATGCATCGTTCTTGTTCTACTCTTTGGGTTTAGGGGAAAAGTGGGTTTCTGTCCACGTTGTCGAGCTGCGACACAAACAACACTGCTGCGGCAAGTTTTTAATCAACAACTCAGAACAAGATGTTCTACATTCGTTGTAGAGGTGGAAAAAAAAGCAATTTAAGTGTCGTCTCTGTTTGTCGAGCACAACTTTTAATGGAGGGATTTCTAGTCAGACAGCTTGGGAAGAGAATGAGCTCATTAACCCCACAGCTTGCTGTCTCAGGATCAGATGTCTCGTTGCACAGCGTGCATCAACAGTAGGTCACACTTTAATTCTGCTGTTCATTAAAGGTTTACCTCAGGGAGTTAAACCAATCAGCTGTTTTAGACCAGCCAGAGGAGTCTTAGGACTGTATATGGATTCAATCATTAATGTAATCATTATTGTAATCTGCCAGTATGAATATACAAATATGATTTTCCTGCAAAATGTAATATTACCTAAAACTGTAGGTTTCTGATCTTAACCTCAACGAAACAACAGATGATGTGATGCGTCTAATATTTCTAGAAATGTCCTTTAGAAAGGTGAAAAGCTCCATCTTTGTTTATTTTTTATTTATATTTTAGTGAAAACTTAAATCTGCTCTAACAAATCTCCCTACTCATGGACAGTTTTGACATAAATGTTTGTTTTTTATGCGCATTTTAAAGTTTTGTGTTCGAACAGGTCGATGGGAACGGCTAAATGAACTTCTTCAAATTCACCCCAAAAGAGTTAATATGCTAAAGGGAAGATGGAAACACATTTCCCAAAATAAGTTCTGAACTTTTTCTACATCTTCCTGTTTATTTCAGTCGTGTGAAACGTCAACATCTAACGTCCGATAACATACTTCATTAACTAATCATGACTAGTTTTGGATATTTGACTTTTGGATGAAAGTTATGGAAAAGTTCACACCACAATAAAACATTAAAACTAATAAGTAGAACCATGAAACCAAAGCCAACAGTGGTGAGTACAGAACAACATGCCTGTGTTGACTGGACACACTGGAGCTCCACCAGCACCGAGGGCTTGCCTGGTAACAACAGCCGCTGATGCATTTCTAAAACCTCGTCACTGTTAGGATGTGAAAGATGAACGCCATGACAACGACGATTCCCATAAAAATGAATTCTGATGGTACCAGAAAACCTATTTGTCAATTCTTGGATCAAACACCTGCTGTTAAAATTTTCCTTATGGCCTTTTTTGTTGAGAAGATTTGCAAACATGTAACATAACGTTTGACCATTAAAAATATACGTTCAGATGTTTAGAGAAGGTCCAGTTTAGTCCACCTTTACAAGGTTCTAGTGAATCTATGGCCTCAATTACTAACGGTGTCCAAACGTTTGCATGATGGAGTGACATCCTGTTTGTTTTTTTGTTTTTTTTCCAGGCCCTTGTTATTCATAACCTCCCCGTCTTACCTGGGTCTTTGAATTATTGTTAATCTAACTACTGGAGAACCTATTAGTAGGGAATCTCATATACAAACTAAACTTGATGATTTTATTTTGTTTTTAACACTCATTTAAATACAGAAGCAAAACCTTATTAGACAGTGTTTCATTGTTTCATTTGATTAAAAAAGCCATAACAAATGACTGGTAAACGAAAAATCTCTTTATGTGACCATACTATTTATTTTAGACTCTGAAACAACTATTTGATCCCGTAACTGGCGGCACCCTCTAATCATCTGAACATGTCGGAGAACTCCAGCCTGCAGCGGCCTCCCCATCATCCTCGATTGGAGAACATGCTGGAACGTTGACTAACGTTTTCTACGGTCTTCTCATGTCTCTCCTGCACAGGCTCAGAACTTCAAGCAGACCTCTCACAAAGTGGCGCGCTCGTACTGGTGGAAGAACGTTAAGCTGGTGGTCGTCATCATCGTGGTGGTGCTCATCATTGTCCTCATCATCATCCTGCTGGCCACCGGAGTCATTCCCGTGAGCGCGCCCGTGGGTCCTGTAGTCACTCCCACAGCCAAGCCCTGAAGGACCAGGAACGCACAGCGAGACACGAAGTCGGAAAGCTTACGGAGTAATATATTGACCCTAGCAAATTACTTATTATTATATCTGCTGAATATTTAAGGTTTCTTAGTTTCTTCTGGTTACTCTTATGATTTTGTTACAGGCACTTTAATAATTCACAACCATTTTTTTTCAAGTGTTTCCGTAAAACCAGGAGGTTTTGGTATTTTTTCTCTGTGAATGTTTGGTTTTTTTACCGCTTCAGTCTTCATCTCCACCGTCCTGACACAGACTTGATTGCTAGAATGGATGCAAATGTAGAATTAGCATACTTTTTTATGTTGTTTTCTATCCCCTCCCTGATACCTTTTGTTACCAAAAGTCTGCTGTCGAAGTCTAAACTAGGAGAAATGTACACGACGTAGATTTTGACTGTTGACACTTCACTGTGTCCACCTGACTCTGAAGACTCCGCCGCTCTGATGTTGCAATGTACGCTGTTGAATGTCTCAGCTAGTAAACACAGCACCACTGTCCTACTGTTAAAACACTCGTGCTATAGGAAGGATCCGGGTCTCTCAGTCTTCCAGCTGGGAGAGACCATTTCCATGCTGTACTCGTGACCCGGTTAGCTTCAGAGAGCTTAAAAAGATTAGATTATTAACTGTACATAGTCCTCACCAGTGTGTGTATATTTACTATTGACACGTGTCTTATTGAGTGTCCCATCTGTAGGACCAACTTATTTAATGCTTTTTTTTTATTCAATGAAATCAAGAATGATTCCTAGATATTTCTGTATAACTCTAAACAAATTTAGGATTGAATGACTGTTCATTTTGGTTGCCGATTATCAGATACAAGATGATATAAATGTGCTAGAACATATTCTCTCTCTGTGTATTATTGTGTACGGTTCTGGGATGCAGTAGCTTATGTCCTCCTAGCCTGTTGCTCTTGACTGATGGACGCTGTTTGAGACGGCTCTGCTTGCAGAGCGGCTGCATGCTGCGGCTGCTTTTCAGGGTTCATGGTGTTTCGTGGTTTTACTGTCAATAAATAGTATTTACCTCAGCTGTGTCGTTTGGAACTTTGTTGCTGTTCAGTGTGCTGCCCCAAGATGGCGACAATACAGTTTTACCTGTGTTCAGTCAGATTTTAAAAGGTGTTTTTTAGTGAAGCAACTTAAGTGATTGGATTCAGGCTGTAAAGTGAGCAGTGAAAGATTAAAAATAGGGTTTTAAAAATATGTAAATAAAAATTGCAGTGCACATTATCTACTCTGGCAATTTTTTTTTAAATATCTGAGATTGTGTGTTCACATTTATGCAGATCTATAAATCTTTTATGTTGTGTGACCAACATAATTGGACAAAAATAAAATCTCCCAAAACGGACATTTGTTTGTCATGTAGTCATACCAAAAGGTATTCGAGTAACTTATTAAAAGAAGGTGCTTTCCATTTATGGCTCCCGTAACACAATGACAAGATGCAACTGCATTGTCTTATTATTTTAGGTTAGAATGTCTTTACCAAAATTATTCGGTGAGACGTTTAATCTCTTGAGGAAACGCATATCTGACAAATGAACATTCCAGCAAAGAAGAGTGACATAACTTGTTTTTAAAGATTTGGCTACAAAATAAAATCCCTATTCTCTTAAAGCAATATGAGATAGGTTTGCAAATACCGTACCATGTCCAAGTCAGACGACTTGGACATGGTACGGTGTGGTTTTTATTTTCAAATGAACAATTAACATTTCTTTGAGAATAAACAGATCTATTTAATTTTACAGGTAAATTTACATTTTAAAAATGTGTTCTGATAAATTAATATATGGACAATTTGTAATTTTTCTTCTGTATGTAAAAAACTAAACATTGTTACTTTTCAGTATTTAAATGTGAAACAAGAATTACTCAACAAATCAGCCACTTTATTTCAATTGTTAATTTCACGGCCACTTCTACAGGACGTCTCCCATGAGTAAACGGAACAATATCGTCTGCATACATGATTGTATTGTACACTTAAAAGCAGAGGCTCCACAAGTAAGCCCTGTGGGACTCCCATGTTCCCGTCCTTAAGGGGGAACAGCATACTATTTATTCGAACATTTATTCTGTCATTCAGGTATGATTTAAACCATTTTACTGTGTGCTTTAACAGCTCATGTTTACATTATATGGTTCCTAAACTCTAAAGGTTCATAAATAAACCTTATTAAAATGTTTTTCTATTTTCATAAGAACAATTAAAAGCAATCACATGAAAAAGGCAATACTGTAAAGCGAGGTCTAAAACTCCTACCTTAAAAGAAGCAACTGATTTATGACTACTTTTATTATAATAATCAGAGAGTTGGCCTAAATATTTCTCCAGGTGAGAGAGAACAGTCAGAGGAGCTGAGGGCTCCCTGGACTTTTCTGTCCTAGATCTGTTTCTAGAAGAGCCACAAAAACTCCAAAAGGTTTCAGGAACTTTCTAAACTGCTGCCATCAGAAAAAAGTTACATCAGCATGTGCTTTTATTTCTGTTTAACACAGCAATATATTGTTGATCTCAAACAAATATAGTCTCTTTTTAATGTTTTATTTAGTAAATATTGTGATAAACTGAGTTTAATTTGACTTTGTACAGTTTCATGAAATTAAAAAAATGTTCAAAATTAGAAATAGAAATGCTCATTTACTTATCAAACTCAATAGTTTGTTTTAGTACAGTCAAACATAAGAGGTTATACGGTATAACAAAGGCATGTTAATGATAATAGGTGGCCTTATACAGGGTCATATTTTTTTTTTTATTGATCTGCTGAATCAGTGTTCACTCAGTTAATTGGGAGGTAGTAAACTCATAATTTTGTAAAGAAACAGATAGATGTCTATTTAAGGATGCAGGCAGCGAATGTAATTTCCGTTTGTACAAAATTCCATTTACCGGAATGAAGTGGAGCATTCGGGGAATTCTAAGGGGAGGAGTTTGGTTAAAAAGTTAATCAGTATGAGGTGTGTTGCTACACCATATCCAGAGGGTACAATCCTCAACTCATCCTGGCTTCAGATCCTGGTCTCATAACGTTTCCAGCATCCCTTCCCCTTCTCTCTCTCTCTCTCTCTCTCCATATGTTTCCTTTCAATATACTGTGCAGAAAAGGGCAATACTGCCAAAAAAGTCAGATAAAAAGGAGTTGCTCAGATTGTTGAAAGCATATTTAAAAAGAACAGATAATCAATAAATGCTTTTCTTTAATGAAACCATATGATATGCCTATTATAACCAAAACTATAACTAGCAGGTATAAACCACAGATGAATGGGCGGTACATTAATGTTTGTCATATCCTTTGAATAATTATTTTTCCGGGTTTTCCGCCCACAGGCCCAAGTGAAGAAAATAACCTGCTATCCGGGAAGTTAAAGAAAAAACCTTACTGAATCTTTAGAGTAACAGCAGCAGGCACCTGATCCAGTGCAGCTCGAACTGAATCAGAAACAATGACAGCAATAGGGAGTACTAAAACCTTTATGTTGATTTAAAACAAGGAGCACTTTTGTTTTTTTAAAGATGTGCCCTAATTTTTCCCAAAAGAACAAGGTACTACACTACTCCCAAAAACAGTTATTTGTGGATGACTAAAATGTTTCAGGATATGTCTGATTCAGTTTATTGATCACGTCTCCAAAGTTGATTTCTAATCTGAAATATAAAATGTGCTAGAGAGAATGGATCTGAATACGACCATTTTCAGATTTGTGTTTCAAAGAAAAGCCTAAGACTCCCCCCACCCTGACATTTACTAATGAGCAAATACTGTTAATTTTTATCCTAATGAAACAGTTTCTTTAGTTCTGTTGTACTTGCAGTAAAAAGTTTTTACATTTATTTCTAGAATTGGATTTAATGAACTCATTCATATTTGTTGTATTGTTGGGACTAATTATTGTTATTTTATATAGCATTATTTTAAATATATATATTTTTGTGAGCCGTCACCTGCAATATGAAATCTAGTTGTAAAAGACAAACAACGGGAACCTTGTTAGTTGTAAGTTAGTTTCTCACTCCAAGTGTCTCATCAGCTGAACCTGTACTGTAGACGCCGCATCATAAACTTGTTTTCCTTCTTCTTCCTTTGGGTGTTTCTGCTTTGCTGAAAGGAAACACGGTTTAGCATAAATGTTCATGACCAGAATAAACCTGTCTGACGACTCAGTTGAAGTGTAGCCGAGCTGCCTGGCACCACGTACTGAACAAAGATCTGAATTATTATTGACTTTTCCTCAACCTTCCGTCCTTCTTCATTCTGAACTGTTATTGTTAAAATTGACTTAAACCATCCATTAAACTCACTGATATTCATATTTTCAGTGAGCTATACACGTGACAGGTGTGTTTTTTTATACACATGTTAATACAAAAATGATATATTAATAATTATCAACGTATTGTTACTTCTTGTCATTATTGGTTGACACATAACATTCAGGTGGCATGACCAAAACATCTGCAGATACTAAAATGTATTCCTGCCAAACCTGTATAAGAGACTTTCAGCTGCTTCCATTCTCTGCCTTTATGGCTGACAGTAGGTAGCGTGCTGATACAGTTGGATCTAGTGGACATGTGGAAGGTTTGGATTGAATGAGGTTAAGCATTTCAGAAACAGAAGGAGGCTGGAAGGGAGAAAATGACTTATTTGAGGAGGACAGTTCAGAGAGTTGAGGAGGTGAAATGGGACAAAGTTGCCAATGGATCTTCCTGATTCTATCATAAAAATAAACAACATAAGATAATCCCATGTTTCTGAAGATTAGAAGTGGGAGCGTAAAGTATCAGGTGGTGGAAAACGTCCGTTTAACAGGGAAAAACAGGGTGTTGCTGTTTTCCTTCATTAAAATAGATTTTTCCAAAGTATTAAGCAGATTCAGTTTGAGAAATTTTAAATACAAAATGTGCAAAATATACATCTTAGACCGGATTTTCAATGAAGTCACACCAGTTGATGACATTTGGCTTTACGAGACCGGACATCAGAAGTAAAGAATGAGTGTGACAGGCCGTGTTAGCTGGGGCAGGAGAGCTGAGGATATATGTGAGATTGTTGTTATATTGTCAGGGGTAACAGGATGCTCAGTGGTCAGACAACACAGATCCACACTAGTAGGGTTTAAAACCTCCTCTTACTTTGCATCAGTCTTATCCAGGATGAGTGGTGATAGTTTAGTTAAAATATATAATATATTTAAATACGTTTTGCATCTTTGACTTGTGCATGGAGAGGTTAAACATGACCAAAGCGAAATATGAATTGCATTATTTGTTTGTATCTTTCCATTAATAACACATTAAACTATGTTGATTTATCCCATAGGGATGACGTTGACCTATTGTAATAAACACACAGAGGTTCAGGGTCTCTCAACTACTAGGAAGTTGCTGCCCCTCCAGCCTGTCCTGGTTTCTTTAAATACCTTCATTTACTAGTCAAACAAACGACCAGTGCTACCTCCAAGAAGCTGAGTAAAAAAAACATGAATTATCTCCTTGGCAGCTGCAGAACTATAAAATTCAGCCAAAGCCAGGTGATGCCAACATTGATTGGTTTTTCTTCCCTTGAGCAAGAGCTCTCCAACTCCATAAACAGCTGCTGCAGAGAGAAAATAAAAATTAAAGTGAAATAAAAACTCTACTGTAGGTTTGGGATGGAGATGCAACATTTTACTTTGTGCGTTTCTGCTCAGATTGTCGCTTTAGACTCATGAAAGGATCAATTAACAGCTGTTGTAATGAGCAACGCTTGTAATATATGGCAAAGACGTATTTTAACTGCCTTATACTCCCATAACGCTGACGCACACGTGCCTTGCATTTCAGTATTTGTAAGAACACACACGGCCTCAAGTTTAAAAAAAGCTTAAGCCCATCAGATATTTGCACGTGTGTGGCGCTGCTTCACAACGGACTTTAACGGCACTAAAATGTTGCACCATGACAACTTTACCAAGTGGCTCCAGATGACAGCAACCCGAATAGTTTAGACGATTACTTGCTCACATAATGTGCCATTGTAGACTTTTAGCTTTCATTCCCAGATAGTGGGCTAACAAATACATTATAAAAATAAAATAAATAAATTTAGATATCATTTCAATGAATTTTAACCTTTTGTCTTAAAAAAAATAAAAAATACACAAAACAAAGGCGCATCCAAAACAACATGGACAATGACGTTAAAATGGGAATTTCTGTTGGTTTAACCCTTTTGGCACTTCTAACTATTTCAGGACATGAAATTAATTTATTTATGAACTAAAACAAGATGATTAAACTCAGAGCTTCACGTTCAGGCTCACTATGAGTGCTCCAATAATGATACTGACAATTATAACTCTGTATTACGCAATCATGCAATTGCATTTACTATAAAGTTAAATGAATTCACTCCCATCGATGCGTATTGAGACATACAAATATTAGGTTTTCAAGCTTATCACTGCATGGGACCTGTTGTTTTGTTTTTTCACTTAAAAATAAAGAAAATAAATACAGAAAATCCAAGTAAAACATTTGTTATATATGTTTTGAGAGAGGACCTTTTATTTAATTATAATATTTTCCACATATGTACTTTGGTTCCAAATGTTTTGCATTGTAGAAGAAGTTGTAATATGTTGCATATCCCACATACCCTGGTTTCAGTGGATATGGGTTATAAAGTCTAATCGCGTTGTGCATAAATCAGGTTAAAAAACAACAAAAAACCTGTATAATCCCCTTTGGTGTCATCACTGGAGGTGTCCGAGTATCTTAAAGATAAGGTCAGTGTTGCTTCCATGAGTTAGAATTAGAGACAAAAGTCTTGCAAAGTTGTGATCGTCATGCAGTGGTTCATGCATTGAGTTTCAAATAACAACTGAAGTTTGGCCTTTTCTTCTGGTGAACTAAACTTTTAATTAGATATCTTTCAGTCAGGCATTAGTGCTGCTTGTAAAGGGAATGAGCTCATTAACCCGACAGTCTGCCTTCATGGGATCAGATGTCTGACTGTGCAGTTGATCATCGTGAGCTGCCAGACACCTCTGATACTCATGAGTCCTAATTTAGCAGGTTAATGAACACCAGGCACCTTGGGATTCATTGATTACAGCTAGGATGTTCCTTTACAACACAAACTGTTATTATTATTATTGTTACCTTAAATCTAACAATGGAACTGACATTTCAGCTATGTAATAAAGTAAAATGCACTGATTTACAACAAATCTCAAGTTGGTTTTTAACATAAATTGATCCACTTTATACATAGAGACAGATTGAATCGATACAGTTCAATCGTACGACTTGACACCAAGTCAGTTACATACCATATGATCCTAGTTATAAACAATACCATTTTTATTTTCGATACAGTTTTTTTTAAGACACCCAGTTAATTGCATGGCATCACTGAAGGCAGAAATCCTTCTGCAGGCATGAGGTGGAAGTGGGGAGGAAAGCTGCTCGTAAGGTATAACTGAAGGTGTTTGCTTCTTCTTCTTGCCACACCTCTGATATTACTTTGTAACAGAGTGACTAAACATGATGTTTTGCCACGTTACCACTTGTTACCTCCTTTCTGGGACGACCAGGAGGGTTTCACACATTCATGAAAATGTCTTTCACAGGTTGTTACACATTCGATTTTACAGCCTAAGTCCTTTTTTGTACCATTGAGGCAAAACGAAGCATCTTCATCCATCCCTGAGAAGCCTGTCTGAATCATGTATTGAGGCTGGGCCAAGTGTTCCTCTGTCCTGACATCAAAATATGCCCCCCCTCCAACTCTGTCCAATACACAACATTATGCTAAGAAAGAGATGTTTATGTTATATATATATATATATATATATATATATATATATATATATATATATATATATATATATATATATATATATGATTGGAGGGCTAGATGGACCAGACAGCTGAGTATGTTCACAAGTGATCTTGATTCTATTTATCAATCATATATATATATATGATTGGAGTGGAGCGTTAATACACAACATATATATATTTATATATATATATTGTATCTCTTGCACTCTTGGCAGCAACAAGTGCAATCCAACATTTTGTATATAATTTAGGTAGTAGGCTTGAAGTATGTATGTAGTTGAACCCAATGAGCTGTAAATGTTGTTCTTAAGGCCTCCTGGATGAGTCATGAATGCAGTCTGGGAGGATACAAACTACTGAAAATGTTCACCCTTCTTTTATCTCCTTGGGAATAATGTCTCACCCTTAAATCCTTGGAATCGATTTGTGCATTTGTCCATTTTAGTGACAATGTTGTATTATGTCTTTGTTGAGATCTTTTGCTACAGACAGGAATCATTACAGCAATTCCTTGATTCCAATAAGCACCAATAATACATCATTTAACAAGTGGCTGTACCTTTCCAAATACTGTCAGGCTGGTTTTGGCTGGCCTTGTTTACTTTTAAAATATGAAATCATAACTTCAAACTGATGTCTGGTATCATGCCTGTTTTTTTAATTTTATTTTTATGAAAAGGTTTAAGGATTTGCTTGTGAAGTAAGAACAACCGTCTGTTGATCGTTAAGTGTTTCCTACTTTTCTCATCTCAGTCGATCACGGCGTCCTTCTAGAAACATAAGCTGATCATTCTCTTGTTTCCCCCCCTCTGCTCAGGCTTTTAACTTCAAGCATACGACACATAATGTGGCTTCTTCATACCGCTGGAAGAAGATCAAGCTGATCGTTGCCATCGTCATGGTCGTCCTCGTCCTCGTCCTCGTTACTGTCCTGCTGGCCGTCGGGGTCATTCCTACCAGTGCTCCTGTGGCTCCTGTAGTCTCTGCCACCGCTAAACCCTAAACACAATGAGACGCACGTCAGATAAGTGTCATTTTATTCTATTAATGTGTATATATTTATATGCTGTTATTGTATCAAAAATGAATAGATTACCTTAAATAAATGATTGTTTTGTCATGTTCAGAACTAAAATAGTACCTAGAAATGAGTTGACACTATTACTACCTGTAAGGAGATCATGTTACTGCTCTGCCTATTTTAATTTTATTCTATTTTAAAAGATGTGTGACTTGAAAACTTGATCATATGCAGGACAGAAGAAAATCTTGAAACCCTCAAATTCCTCCCACATACCAGATATGACTGGTTTAGTCTAAGAGAACCTGATTATTCCTAAAAGCCCTGCCATCGCCCCAGATCATAACCATTTTCAACATATAAAGTAAAAATGCTTTAAACTGATCACAAGTGTCTTGGTGTTGACTTTTTAAAATGATTGATATTGAAAGTTGCTGAGGAAGATCAAGTGGGTCAAATTTGCACTGACTGGTGATGTAACAATAGGGTTTTCATAACCTCCCATAATTTAGCTTTTTAGACATTCATACAGGAAAAACTTTTGTGGAGCTTCAAACTAATTACTATTTACGCCGATGTGACTACAATAATTTCACCATTTTTATTCATTTGAATCTTAACAGAGTAAAATGTGCAGGACAGCCGGAAACCCCCTGGACAGGTTTGTCTCATGTCTATCTAAAGTAAACTGTCCTTTGTGCACACATTCAGAACACCAGCTTAGAGAAACCTCACATGACCTAACATAGTTTTAAAAGAGCTAGAAAGCTGATATCTGGGGAGAAAAGCAACATATGTAAAAAAATACATAAATAAACATAAAAACACATCTAGTTGAAAACTAACAGTGATGACAATAACACCATGTTTCAGGCATGTAGATGTCTCAGATGTTAGAAGATCTTTGGGTGGTGCACCTGGTTGTGATAAGATGTTCATGCTATTGTAATGATGAGCTGGAAAAAAACAGCGTTAATACACAATAGAATCAGACGTGTATCACTTGTGAACATACTCAGCTGTCTGGTCCATACAGACTCAATTGTTATTATTAGTATAAAGTTGCTGCTTAGAACCAAAGGATCCTTAAGACCAGAATGTAGAAAGAGAACAGGCAAAGCACCGAAGGAGAAAGATTCTACACCAGGCGTTTGAACTCTTGGCCAATAAACACATCACCAGTTGTAAATCCTCACATTTCGGATGTTAAGAGACCGCCGTTTGTTCAATTGCATCGAGATGCAGAAGACCTGCTGGAAGTATTGTTTTGGAAGATATCATTTATATTTCAAAAAGGTATTTGGTCCTCGAGCCAAACCTGAGAAAAAAAACTTCGAACTAAACACAGTAGTTCTATGAATTTAAAGATAAAACTCTGTCAAATGAAAAGTCCGTATATACTTTACAACAGTTGAACTGAAGAAGCTGTGGAACCTTTGGATTGATGTGATCTGTTGAAGGTAAGTACAACTAAACTAATATAATATCTATAGCTGAGCCCATGTATGCTGGCTACATTCAGTCTGAACCATGTGGGTGAAACCTAATTTTGGTTAGTGGTCAATAATCTTTTCACCAGCTTTTCAAGACAGATTTTTGGCTGACAATCTTGGGAACCAATAGCTTCCCCTTAAAAACATTTCTGGGTTGATTTAACACAACAAGCATGATTTCGCAGCTTGACCCAAAATGCAAGGTTAGGTGTAGTTACTGTAAAACGTGTTAAAATGTGTAAAGGATGTCAAAGGTTGAAGAAAAAGACATATGGTATGGATTATTGAAAAACAAGGTTAGGGGGCAAATAGTGCTCACGGCTTTCTCTTATAGTATCCGTGCGACCGACCAACTTACGTTTCCTCGCTTTCATTGTAACATTTGACATGACGCAGGTTTTATTGAGTTGTTTTAAGACTCAAATGTTTTCGTTTCATCAAGGTAAACCCTTCCTTTGGTTGAATATTTTTTAGAGCACACTCTTTGACATATTTACTTACAAACACATAAAAACACTGATGTTTTGGGAGAAACTGTGTGAAATTCTTTAAAAACATGGTGATTTTATTTTATAAATTTTACATGAAATACAAAAGCATTGTCATAGTGTGATGTGGTAAATAATTACAACTGTCCTTCTTCATTTTATTATATTATATAAAACCTTGCTGTAAAAAAGAAGTAGGTTCTTCTGCTCTAATTTTTCAAAAATCCTGTTCTGGCAACTAAGACAAACAGGTGAGTCAAGTGGTCTTGCTGTGTCTGGACAGATTTTCCACACAGCAGATGAAGAAATGAATATTTTTCTATTAAATTCAGTGTATTTATACAGTTATCAAACCGTTTCAAATTCTGTTCTTTAAGTAAGAAGAATTCACATTTTGAGCAGCTGAATAATAAAATGATGGTCGGCAAAGCGCTGGAAATTGAAAACAGATGTAATAAGAGGTAGAGCCAAAAGAAAAAGTTAAAAATTTCATTTACAGTCAGTTAGCTCAGAGGTTTATTAGAGGTTTAGGAATATCCAGTCCAAAAGGTTGAAATATACATATAAATAAGCCCGTTCCCTAATGGCGAAGAAAAAAACGCTTCCTGTTGTTAAAAAGTGGCTCAAACTCTTCAAGCAATGCCTCTTTCCCAAAAGATTGCGATGCTTAATGGACAAAGAAAGCTAAGCTGCCCTAAGCTGAAGGATCTGGTGGCGTGCCCAGCCCAATAACTATGAAACCGCATCTGTGAGAGGAGAGAGCTCAGGTACAAAAATATGAAAAAAAAGGATGTTTAAACATCTGAAAGTTGGCATGCTGGAATTTACCAGGTAGTTCCAAAGGAGTGTACTTTAAAAGAAAGAAGGAATGCTTTACTCTCTGAAAGGGATAAAAAATGTATATTTGGCAGATCCTGGTATCTTTCAGCCTTCCTGGCATGGTCAAGGGAATCCATGGCTGCTTTTTAAGAACCACACTGTTAGAGCCCTCTTTATGATTTGGAAACATTTCCCTTTATAGAACAATGAAGCTTGTGGTAATGTAGGGAACTTAAACTGCCATGTGGAGATGTTACAAGATCACTGGTAAAACCTGTACGGTCATCACTAGACGACGCAAGTGATGGTTGGTTCTTTCAACTTTCACTGCGAATAGAGACATTGTCCTGCACCATCCTGGATTTAAACCCAGCAAAAAGGATTTGGAATTGATGGCAAAAAAAAAAAAAAAAGGACAACAGTTCTTTCACCAGTTTACCAGCTGATTGGTGCTGGATAATGGGTTTTCAATTAATTATTTACTTGAATTTTAGTCTCCTGCTTCATGTTACATTTGTAGGTGTTACTTACATTCAGCTGCATGAAATACATGAACTTGTTTTCTTTACCCATTTATCTTATCCAGAGAAAACCCACAAAAACATACAAAACCTGGGCCTCTTATCAGGAATGTAGAGGAATGAATCTGCTGGTTGTGTATTGTCCACTAGATGGAGCCAGAAATCAGCTCTCCGATCTGTGAGGAGGTCAAATGAGGCTGATTCTTTCTCATGCCTCAGATTAGCTCTCACTGACATGTATGAATATGGTTTTTACTTCACTGACATTTTTTAAAATTTTTAAAGCAATGCAACAGAGGAGAGGAGAGAAACCTTCTGGGGACTTTTGTTGTACTTGATGTAAACTATTGCAACCAAAATGAATCACTGTAGTTTGAAGCCTGAATACAAAACAATATGACGAAGGGAAAGAAATGGGTATGAAATTAGAGTCAGCTGGTGAGGCTGGCCGCCCGAAGGAGCTCCACAGCTCACGCATACTTTCTCGAGAGGTTGAATTAAATTCAAATCTTTTCCAGACTAGGCTAATTGTCTTCTAGCTTTCATACTTGCCCAACAGCAACATGAATAGAAAGGGACAGCTGATCCGTTTTGTATTATGTTCACATCCATTTCCATGGGAAAAAAAACAACTAAACAAATCTAAACAGGTTGCAACTTGCTCACGTCTCCGTATGGGTCAACTAAACAGTCCAGATCTCAGTATGAGTGATTGCTGCGAGTCAAAGACTCGATGCAAGTCAAAGACTCGATACAATCTGCTTGCTTTACCTTACAGTAGATTGGAAAACTTTTAAAAACATGTTTGTTTATCTTGTATTTACGATAGGAATGAAATTATTTTAATGTAACGTGACGCAACTTGTAGCCAATGTTAAAGAATGAGTGGAGGTTAACTGTTCCCTGTTGTGTTGAAAAAGTGAGTAGATTTACAAGAACTTGTTCCCATGACAAAAGGCCTGATGAGTTTAAAGAGCAGCAGTGGGGGGACAAAAGGGCCATTTGTTGCTGATGTGAAGTCGGCCCTCGCTCACACACTGTTGGACTGACTCTACATGAGGAATGAGCTGTAATGAGGAAGAGCGGTGGTCAGCATGCTGAACGTAACCTTTGTATGAGTTCAACTTTTCCCAGAACAACCCTTTTGTTGGCCCAGTCACTCAGGGCTGATGAAGTCATGTAGAGAATTTAAATCACCAACAGCCCGCTCAATCTGACGCAGACGACAGTCACTCTTTTTAGTTTCAGCCGTGCCAAAGTTTGATGAAATAGAAAAGCATTCTCATAGTTTAATGTGGTAAGTTGTGTGGCAATAAGACAATTGATTCCTGTTGTAGCTTTATTAAAGTAGTGCACAGTTCTGTTCCTGGTCCACCCATTGGTTCCTCTTATGTAGCATATTTGGCTTGAGGAGTAGCACTTCAGGGCTGCTACTCGACAATAGGGTCCATGTTTGAGGAAGCCTCTTAATAGCTTGATTGGTAGATGCTGTATAAACCCATACAGTTTTCTGTTTATGTATTTGGCAGACACTTCTATTCAGAGCAACAAAGTAGGCAGTATCATGAAGGGCTTGTCTAAGGACGCCAACACTAGATGCTCTTGGTGAATATGGAGGGCTGGATTTGAAACCAGTCCCCAGTTGGAAAGTCTGTTGACTTAGTTGGAAAGTCTGTTGACTTTCCAACTCAGCTCAGTTGGAAAGTCTGTTGACTTTCCAACTGAGCTATCAAGTATCAGGTTTTAAAGAACTGTAAGTTTGATCCACGATAGGAAGTCCCTGTCTGTAACCTTTCATAAAGCCCCTACCTAGAAAGAAAAGAGATATCTTCAGCAGTTGCAAATTGATAAATGGCCAGTACTTGTATGGTGGTCAATCAAATTTACAGGACTCCAAAGCTTCTCACACTACATTCAGTCAATGGTGGCAAGCTCCTACATTGTATCTCTGGTGAAACAGGTGTTTGAACCAGTGACAGCATTGTTTACGAGAAGAACTCCCACTTTCTGAGCCACAGTCAGATATCAGAAGTCTCTACAAACGCCAAATGAAAGCAAAACCTCATCTGCATGATCGTAACTATGTATGGAAACAACATGAAAACAATGACAGGAATGAAGAAAATCAAAATTGTTGTCACCTTAAAAAGATTCGACTCAAACGTTTTGTAAAGAAGGTCCAGAAAATTACGAAAGATATCTCAGGCATTCATTATGATTTGTGTTTTGGCGTTAAGCTTTAAAAAAAAAAAAAAGTAAAGCAAGAAAGTGGTTTTTAATTGGTTTCTTCAGCTAGAGATTATTATCAAGGTGTTGAAACCGACGACTATTATACCAGTTGCAAAAAAAGACACTCAAAGTTCTCAATGACTTCAGACCAGTGGCCCTAATCTCATTGGTGATGAAGGCTCGTGGCAGGACAGCGGCCATTAAGATCCTCCTCAGTTTGCCAATAAGGAAAGCGGGAAACTCTCTCGTTAATAAACCTCTTACTGAAACATCAGGAGGTCAGCGAAATGCACGTGAGGCTTTCATTTCTTGGCTTTTCATGTGCATGCAGAGAAACGTTTGTCACACTCCGTTATAAACCTGCCAAAGGACAGTGTTTTTAACTGCTGTTCATACTTTATACAAATGCCTGTAGAGCCCATGAGAACAAACATGGTTTGCTGGGGACTCTGGTATAGTAAGTCTTGATGTAGGTGATGACTTTATAACTTGGTGCGAGGACTTCTTCTGTCAGTTAATGTATAAAAACAACTAAAGCTATGCTTTATATTAACTCTTGGAAATTTCAATCTAGTAGAAAATCTTGGACAATCATACAGGACATAGAGGTAAAAAAAAGTTAGTGTATGTAAACATACATTTGAGCAAAAAGGTTTAACATCTCCTTTTTCTTCTGACCGAAAAGAAGTTACTTTAAAATTTTGGATTAATCTAGTTCATCAATGATTTATTGACCCTGTTTCTTTTCTTCTTGGTTTCGTTTGCTGACCTTGTTTAGTCAAACTAGACTGTTAAAGATCATTCATTTGGGAAGTGAAGTGACTGGAATGCAGCACAGCTCCAGAATACATTGGCTAAGCAAGTGACTCAGCCAAACAAAGCTAAATGTATCCCCAACTTTCTAAAGCTTTGCAGTGAGTTTGACCTCCTTCCATCTGGCTCCCTCTTTAGGATGCCTTAAAAATAGAACGACAGGCTTTCTTTCCTTCCTGCTGCGGTTGCTTAGCTTAATTTTCCCGGCCTGCACCGAATTTTCCAGACTAGAACGGCGCTCAGATCTTTAAGCTTGAGCACCTTCCTGTTATCCTTGGAGAACCGTGTCATGCCTTAAGTTCACCATCTGCTTTACCAGCATGTGAGGGTGGTAGGATTGAATCTTTCTTCGGGAGGTTAAATGTTTTGTACTAAGGCCAAATCTTTTTTTTTATGTTTAAGGTCTGCTTTATTGTTGTAGAACTTAACTGAACCACTCTTTAGTATTCAGTCCTCTTAAACTTACAGCGGCACCAAGCTTTGATGGGTTTGATATGTGTTTTTGGACTTTCGCTTTCATTTGTGGTTGTGTTTTTATACATTTTTTGTTTGCGTTTGACTTTTATGTCAGTTGGTAGTTAGGTAACCTTTTTTCTTTCTGTTTACTGATTTTTTCTGTTTTGGTTTCTTTTGGTTTCACTTTTCCTCACTCTGCCTGCTTCTTCCCTCATCAGCTTTCTCCTCCTGTTCCCTGATGTTCCTCTGCCTGCTCTCTCCCCAGCCGTCTCTATCTAACCTCTGATTTCTGAGAGTGAAGCTTTCCCTACGGCTCAGTCAAATAGGATAAAGTGTCTGTGAAGCACAATTTAAGTCTTGCCATGTGTTTTCATTTAGATGTAGGTGTAGACTTTGACTGTACCCTTTAAACTAATAGTTCGCTTCAATCCAACCATTCTTGCTCCATATCAAGGATCTGTTTCCTGCTGAACATGAACTGCTGGCTCAGTCTCAAATCTTTCCAGTTGCTAACAGTGTTTCTTCTAGAAATAAACCGCTTTTAGCTAAACTTTGAGCTCTTCCCCAGGCTGAAGAGTAACCTCCCCACAACATCATGCTGCCACCACCATTCTTCATCACGACAATGGTCTCTTGATGGGGATTTGTTTGTCTCATCTGACTTTTTCAGGTGTTAGGTGTTTATAATCAGATACTTGTATGAATCTATTAATTTATTCAAACAAATCAGGATAACGTGTTTTTCAGTTGTCCAATCCAAACAAAATGCTGCAAGATTTCACTTGAAAGCCTTTGTTGGTGTGGATAGTTTGATATTTTCAGATGATGAACATATGGCCATTTTTGGGGAAACCCCCAAATGATTTTAAAATGACTGTTTTTGTCCTTGTAAGTTTCCCTAAATCCCCTCCAGAGCCTCTGTAGCTTTCTAGTGTATGTTAGTGTATGTCTATGTTTTTGCTGTTCAGTGAACTTGATTTAACATTTTACTGGCAAATGGAAAAGTGATTTTTGACAGGATATACTTTTTGGTTGCTTATTTGTTTTTACCTATTTAGTTTTTTATTCAATGCTACTGAACACTGTAGTCTGAGCTTTTACTGAGCAAACAAAAAGGGAATTTTGATCTTTTTACAAAGATTGCATGAAACAGGAAGTATCCTTTTTCCATATGTGATAGGGAAATTTACAAATTGTAAATTTCCCTTATTTTAAAATTCTCTCAACATTTCAAGTTTTGGATTCAATATCCTGTAGTTGGTTTAGAAAAGCAGATTAAGGTTAAAACCCTTATGCTAGCTTTTATTAAGACATTTAAATCAGGAAAAGTACACAATAAAATGTAAAAAAGTATAAATAAATTGCTTAACGCTTTTCAGAAAGGGATAAAAATGGGATATTTTTTCATATCCTGAATGGTTACAGTCCATGCGCCAGGGATTTTCCTGTTTCCTTGCCTGGCTGCTATGTTGTGATGCCAGGAAACCTGCTCTGCTTCAGACTGGCTGCATAACAAATGTGGAAAATGTCCCTTCCTTGCCCGATGGTCACCTCTGGTTGTGGTAAACATCTTATTATGTCGTGAGTTTTCCATTAGTTATAATTGTCATCCTGGAGCTTGACTCTCCCCCAACAGCCTACCTGAATTCCTGGTCTTCCTCCAGTCCATACCTTTACTTACTCCCTCGCCTGTACTTGTCCCTCCAAACATATGAAAAACACAGAGAAATTCATCTTTGTCTCATTTTTCCCCAGTGACCTGGGAAGGATAAATAATTAATCCTGATTACAAATTAACTAATCTTTACATTGAGATGTACTTTAATCCATACCGTAGTTTCACATTTTCTGCATTTGGACAAAACAATCTCTGGACATGAAAACCTGACACATTTGCCTGCCTTTTGGTTAACAAAATCCAATATACAGGATATAAACTAAGGTTTTCGTTAAATAATACTTTGTTGTGAACCACTAAACTAAAATCTGTTTTGCCACTGTTTGAGAACTCATTCACAAACCTTTGGCACTTTAAGATAGATATTCCTGAACAGGATCACAAATGTGCATTAATCAGTTCAGCTGCTTTTCTTATGTTGTTACAAAAACAGCAGCTTTTCTGCCTGGCATCTGTGTAGAGTTCAATTATTTTCGAACCAAGATGCTCCTCATCTAATGGGGCATTTTGGTTTAATGCCTTCAACCACTTCTAGAGCGTTTCCTCTTTGGCCTAAAATATGAGCTCCTCAGATATATCTACGTGTTTTCAGATTGGTCCAGGTAGCTTGGTATGAGAGAACCAGATGTGGTGCCATAGTATGAGAAACATCGCCATTTCAGGATGTTTCAGCTACCATGCTTTAGTGTGTTGTTGTCCTCTGGCAGACTCACTGCGACACCTAGACCCGAGAAGAAAGACCAATCTTGCTTATTTATGTGCACAACTTGTCCAATTGTAAGTCCACAATTCCCCAACTCTGTTTCTGAGAGTTCAAAACTCTTAATTAAAATAATCATTAGCTATTAAATTTAACTTAGTACCTTGAAAGAGAACACCAGGAAATTGGAGAAGAAATGGCGCTCTTGACTTTTAGAAGAGTCCTATTTTTCTGAGCCAGGTTTTGCTGGAGGTTTGTTCCTGTTAAATGGGAGTTTTTCCTCTCCACTGTCGCTACATGCTTGCTCAGTATGAGGGATTGCTGTAAAGTCAACGACAACACAAGACATTGTTTCTGTCTGCTGATTCTAGAGGAGTGAATGCTGCAAGTCAATGACTTGGTGAATCTGCTGGGGTTCCTTAGACTGGAAACTTTTTCAAACTGATTTGTTTATGATGTATCTTTGATTTTAATTGATTTTCTTGTAAAGTGGCTTGTGACGACATGTGTTGTAAATTGGCGCCACATAAATAAACTACTTCTTGATTCTATTGCCATCAGTTTTACTTTATTCAAGCATGTTTCAGAAGCAATGCCCTCGTGTAATGTACAATAGTGACAGGAGTACACAATACCTGGAGTTTTTTTTTACATTGCCTTAATCGGCACAGCTCGAACTCAGCAATGCTATTAGTGTAAACACGCCTTTTGGATTCACTAGTTCAGTCACGAAGAATCCAAAGCATGCATTTCAGGACTGTCACTTTACTTGTACTCTGCTGGACTTCACGTTTACAAATATAATTGAATGACCTTGTGAGTGATGTTAAAAATGTACACACACAACTGAGCAACTTCTCAGCACTGATCTCTGTGCAAAGTTACCACTGCATTTGATTCATGCTTTGGCCTGCATGTTACCAAAAACATTCCCATGCCCTGATTTATGTGCAACTCTCTGACATTTATTTCCTGTAATTGTTTTTGTATTTTCTTATGGGGAAAGGTTTAATCACTGAAGCCTTGATTAAAATAACACCCGTATTTTGGTGGGGGGAAAAAGACGCTGTTGTTAAAACTGTTTTAAGCTGGTGCTGCAAAAAATAAAATAATGCTGTATTTACATTAATGGAACTTCATTTTTGATTAAATGAAGGTTTGATGTAAATTGGAGGAAAAAAAGCAACGAAAGCAGGATAATCACTAAAAGCACTGCAGGGTTAAAACAGACTCTGTGAATGTCCCTATGAGGCTATCAGATTCTCACAGGGTGGACTAGCAGTTCTCTTATTTATAACTTGCTTGGCCCATATGTGGGCAACACCCTTTAAACTGACCTAACAGCTCCAGGTTTTGTGCAGTCAGTCTCTGAAGACTGCCTGTGCATGATAACCTCGGGACATATTTGAAAGTGTCGACTTTGCCAGACAATGCCGTGTGGTTGTCATTCAAGGCCCTGTGTTTCAGCTGCTTGGGGGAGATTAGAAAAAAACTACATCCAGCTGTTGTTTTTGATTGCAGCATGGAGGGTTCAGTTCTTTGTGGTAGGGGCGGAGGGGCCTGTATGTTCAGTTAGCTCATCTGGCAACAGCACACATGCCAGTTAAGCAGCTACAACAGTGTTAACACCTCTCAGTCACCAGCAATAATTAGTCCACACAGCAAAAGATGTAAAACAGAATGTAAAAGCAGAAAATAGCGTTTTTTACCAAGTAGTAAATGTGCTAAATGAGACATTTGAGGCCAGTTGTCTTATTCTCCCTGCTAAGGTTCCTTTTTCCTTTGGTGTTTTCTAATTTACATTATAAATGCAATGTCCAATTTTAGCACAAATAAAATGTGTACTCGTGTTTATTTCTGTTTACTTTTGTGGCTAGATTTAACTTTCACAGTTTTAATCAGTTAGTTTTTAACCTGTGTACATCAGTTTGAAATACACGCAGTTGTAGAAGTAGAAAGCTCTAAATACAGTATACAATTGTTAAATGCAACAGACACGTTTTGTGTGTTTGAATAGTTAAAAAGTACATTGCCCTAAATTTAAACTTTTCCTCATCAACAAAGTAAGTCAATTCAGATTTTTGAAAAAAAGCTATTTGTTGAAATTTCACTTTTATTTCTCAACAATGTGAAGAAGGAAAAAAGGTACTGGTTGTTAAGTCACTAAGAATGAGATGTCTGATATCTGAACTATTACACCATGAAAACTTTCTGATTTAGAGCAAAGAGGCTTTCTTGTTTTCATCCTCTGTTGCCATTGCTATTTCATTTATGTCACTTGTACTGACCATTAGCACATCTTCCCACCTGTTCCTCTCTCTGTTTAACCAGCCCTGATTCCAGGCCTTTTCACAGGATTATTAAGTGTCCTGCGTTCATTCCTGTTTCTTAGGTCATGACCATGTTTTTGAGTCCTGCCTATGTCCCCGTATTTGTGGATTTTAATTAATCACAATAAACGTCCTGCTCTGGATTTTTAGGGAGTACATTTCTACCTCCTTGATGCACATCTTATAAAGAGCTTATTTGTTTGCAACCAGGTATTCAACCAACAAAAGTTAAAACAGGAAAACTCACTCCTGACCGGCATTACAAATGATGAAGCACTTTGCAAACATTCTGATATGAAAGTCCAGCTGGTTTGAAAACAGTTAACAGATGTTAAAACCTTGGTGGCGATGCAGAGCACCATCTGGATCCGGCAGGATTCCCGCGTGCTTTGCGACCCTCACAGTTGACATGTCAGGGCTTCACATTGTTTTGGTTGCTGGATATCTGCATCAGAAACTAGTTATGGAAACTAAAACAAGAAACTTTGGGATTTGGGACACATGGCCTC
>JAVLVB010000371.1:620261-637706 GCA_032876305.1 Orestias chungarensis
GAAGTAACAAATGCATGGACTAGCTTTTCAGCATCTGTCCTAGAGAGAATATTTCTAATTTTTGCTATATTCCTAAAATGAAAGAAGGAAATCTTACAGACCTGTTTTATATGAGACTTGAAAGACATTTCCTGATCAAAAATAACACCAAGGTTCTTTACATTGTCACCAGATGCCAACCTGATTCTATCCAGGTCAATTGGCTGACTAAGCAATTTCTTTTTTAGAGGTTCTGGTCTGAAGATAACAACTTCTGTCTTTTCAGAGTTCAAGAGCAGAAAGTTTAAAGTCATCCACATTTTTATGTCATCTAGACATGCCTGTAATCTACCAAACTTACTGGATTCATCGGGATTTATAGATAAATACAGTTGTGTATCATCAGCATAACAGTGGAAATTAACACCATGCTGTCTGATGATTTTACCAATTGGGAGCATGTATATAGTAAATAGAATTGGGCCAAGTACAGAACCCTGTGGTACTCCACAAGTAACCTTACAATGCGGAGAAGATTTGTCATTTAGATGAACAAACTGGGATCTGTCAGACAAATACGATTTAAACCAGTCTAGTGCTGTTCCCTTGATCCCCACAGTGTGTTCGAGCCTTTCTATGAGGATATTGTGATTGACTGTGTCAAAAGCAGCACTGAGATCTAACAAAACTAGAATAGACACGAGCCCATTGTCTGAGGCCATGAGAATATCATTACTAACTTTAAGGAGAGCTGTCTCACTGCTATGATGAGCTCTGAAACCTCACTGAAATTCTTCAAATAGGTCATTATTCCTCAAATGCTGTCTCAGTTGGATCTTGTTACCTGTGTCCTGAGTAATGGCTGTTCAGGCCCAAAGGATTTTACTTTGATTTCACCTGTTTTAAATCCTTTTCTTTGTTTTATCATTATCAGGCTACCATTATGTTTGATTGCCTTGTGTCTTTATTTAAAGACTGGCGTCCCACCGTTCACTCTATCATGAAAGCCTGGTTGATGTAGTACATGAGCATAGATTGATCGTAGGAACTTCCGCATACTATAAGCAAATGATGGCACCACCAAAGAGGCCTCCTGTGGTAATTTAAGTAAGTTAGGCGCTGGGCAGTACATACCAGAGCAGAAACTGAAGACTTAACACAAAATATCTGTCTATAGAAATGATTATGGCATGGCGTTGTTAAAACATGCCCACAAAGACAATGGCAACCTTAAAGGCCCTAAAACACTGTGGTGGTAATCATTTCAAAATAACTGAGTCTGGGACCAATGTGCAGGAATATTCCTGGAATAGAAGCACACAGGTGACCGAGAAGATCAAGAAACTGTTTATTTCTATAACGCCAATTTACAACAGATGTCATCTTGAAGCACTTTACAAGAAAATCTATTAAAATCAAATATACATCATAAACAAAGGAACCCCAGCAGATTCATGGAGTCATTGACTTGCAGCATTCACTCCTCTGGAATCATCAGACAGAAACAATGGCTTGTGTTGTTGTTGACTTTACAGCAATCCCTCATACTGAGCATGATTAAGCTGTCTTCTCTACCTCTTCCTAACTATAAACTTTATCAAACAGGAAAGTTTTAAGCCTAGATTTGAAACTAGACAGGGTGTCTGCCTCACGGACTAAAGCTTTAAGCTTAAGTCAATAGTAAGATTTCCTTGTGGACACTAACCTTCCAGAAGGTCAGTTATTGTTAACACAAAACAAATAAGGACTTTGTAGTATATTGGCAGGTTGGAAGGTGCGCTTTACTAAAAGGCGCTTGGTCACCTTAAAGCCTCTTTGAGATTTTCAGCCAAGTAGAAATTCTCTGATCTTCTAAAACCAAAACAAACCCCTTTGGCCTGACCACAGTGCATCATGTCTGGACAAAAATGCTTAACTTCTGGCAAACACCAGTCCTATTGTGAAGCATGATGGTGACTGTATCATGCTTTGAAACCTTACCAGCTGTGTCACATCTAGAGAAATTCTTTAAAAAAAGGATTCACAGAACTTAACTCGGATAGGTTCTAAAGGAACTGAAGCGAACTTTTATTGTGGATCTCTCTGAGTGGCTTCCAGAGCTTTGTTTACCCCAAAACATAAGCAATGTTATGACATGTGTATGAGCTCATTCCCACCACAAATACCCATTATCATTGTTGCATATACTTAAAGCTGTTTATAATGAAAGAATAAATTCCCATCTGTCACCGATGCCGGTGTGTTACAGGAGGACGGGAAGAGCCGCCTGCAGCAGACGCAGGAGACCGTGGAGGAGGTGAAGGACATCATGCTGCACAACATTAACAAAGCCGACGAGAGATCTGGCAAACTATCTGATCTGGAGCAGCAGGCTGACGATCTGCTGGGGAAGGTGAACTGGAACTGAAAAAACCATCATGGTTATAAGATCTGTTGCTCTGCTTTAGACAGGGCCAAGGAGTTATGTATGTAATGAATTACAGAAAGGAATTGCTCATGGGATTAATCCTGTGTAATTTGGATTTCTATAAATATGTCGCAGCCAAAGCTGGAGAGGAAAACATATATACAATTTACATCCTGATGGTGTTTAATGGTGCTATGCTTAGAAAGGTATTTCCTATTGTTTTGTTAAGATGAATGAAGCAGGTTGTTCTTCCTGGGTATGACAGTGAGATTCCAGGACATGCCACGAGGCCAGTCTGCGTCCGGGGGTCGACAGGCGGGTCACGTCATTCCCATCACTGCCCTCGTTCTCAGTGTTACATGACATGCTGTGTGTGAACTCACGACAGACCAAAACAGCTGGGAAAAAAAACAGGAAGTGGAAATTTAAGCCTAGCAAATACTTACATTCCTGGTTCACATTGACGGTGAATCTCAAAAGTGATCGATTTTGTCATTTTCCAATCAAGAAAGTTATTTTTGTGTTTGTTTTTAAGCACCCCCATCTCTCTAGTGCCCTTCAATAAGATTCTCTGCTTTCTGAAGCCACCAAATCACTCAAGTATCTGTTAGTTTTAGTCAAATGGCATCAAGGACACCAGAACACGTGTCAGGGATGTAAATGAGTGTTACGTTATGAAATAATATGTCAAGCTTAGACTATGTCACAGATCTCTGTTCAGTTCATCATCTGAGAGCAGAAAGACTATGGAGCTGCAGAGGTCTGCTGGCTGCTATTACTTATCCAATCCACACATCAGGCCTTCATGGAAGTGTTGCAAGAAGCACGTCACTCTTGGAAGGAAACATTAAGAGGTTTTGCTTGCAGCTTGCTGCCAGTTAACACTGCAAACAACCCTAACCCTCATCCAGAAGTCCATTGCTGTTGTCAAACATGGTGGTGGCAGCATCATGCTGTGGACATTTTGCCAAAAATAAAAAATCATGTAAAAAAGCTGCAGAAAAAAGCCACAGTGAAAATGTAATGGTGTGGCTCAAAGCACTGTACGTAAGCATGGCCCAGTTAAAGTTGACCTGAAATAGTTGTACACAGCTGCTTTTCGTCTCTGACTGAGTTTGAGCTGCTCTGCTCAAAAGACAGAGTTGATCTTTAGTGCTTACGCTTCTGCAAAGCTTGTGGAGTCATTAATTTAATGTGTTTTCTGTTGTGTTTTTCTTCGTCCCCAGTCTACAGTTTTTGAAAAAAAAACCAACAAGTTGAAGAAGCAGAAAGCATCTGGCAACAAGAGGATGAAAATCTTGTTCATCAGCATCGGCGTGGTGGCAGGACTTATCATCTTGGGACTTATCATCTTTGCGATTGCTGGATAGCAAACAAGGCAAAAGCTCCCTGGCCGCTAAAAGGGAAAAACTATATGAACCGAAGTAAAGTGAATGGGTTCCTGGAAATGACAAGCTTCATGCCTGGAACTCTACTGAAAGATGTGTGATATTATTATGCTAAGAGATATTTATGGAAATGATTCCCCACTTTTACATGTTCTATTAATATGGTACAATGTGTTGCTTTGTTGGATTTTCATCCCAAATAAAACTCCTAATAAATAAAAGATAATAACAGTTTACATTTGAAGTACCATCTCCCGTTCATAAGGATATGTTTAGACATAGGGGTTTAATTGTATGTAATGTAATAATAATAGTAATATTTGTTACTCTTGCACTTATTTGCGTGTAAAGACAAAGCATTTAATACACAAAACAAGTTTAAAAAGGATAAACAGCAGCTCCTGGTGGCTAAGATGTTTGCTACACAAACCAATTACCTTTCACGCCATTTTCTTCATGACTTGTTAAGCTATAATGAACCTTTTTGAAGTCATGATCATTGGAACCTGCACAATGTCAGCATGATTAGGACATTTGCAATATTTTACATTAAAATGTGATGGAAAAAAAGGTATATTGTGAGTCAAACATCAGTAAAGTGGGAAATTACGAGGTCTGTCACAGAAAGTGCTGCAGAGGGAGGTGAATTGACTGTTTTGGAGATTAAATGTGTTTCTACTTTTGTATATGGTGTGTTTTTGCTAGTACTCTGGGAAAATGTTTTCTAACCTGGAGCGTCGAAGAGTTTACAGCAAACAATGGTTTGTGTTTTCTGTTGAAACAACTACGTGGTTCGGTTCACTTGGGTAGCAATATTTTCTAACTTTAATCTAATAAAGTTCTCTATCTGTTACGTCTTTCTGGCAATACCTGCTATTTATTATTATTATGCCAGTTCAGTGGGCTCAGCATCAACATTACCCACGCTTCAGTGTAAAATAAGTTACAAATATGTATGTATATGGTTTCATTTATTTTATTCACTCTGGTTTTATATTTTTATAATTCTCTCTATTTTAAAAACTAAACTTGAGTTTAGTTCAGTCAAACTTTGGTTATTTCAATATTAGAACATACTTGATATAGTAGATCTACAAAGGGTCTCTTAATATTTGGCGGCCCTAAATAGTGATATTTTGCTGAAATGTAGGGAAAAGTTTTTTTGGGATTTTTTTGGGATTTTAAAGTTTGCAGAGCTCTGGTCATGAACGTTTTAAGCAGGGGCGGCACCAGAAAAATGTGTCTGCAGGTGCTATGGGTGTGCTCCAACATTGACAGGGGGGTCTCCTAGAACTGCATTGCTATGACACTGTCTGGCATTCACTCCATACAAAAACCAAACTTGATATGCACAGATTGAGAAACAGACAGATTTCAATTGCATTATTTTTATTGAAAAAAAAATTGGATTGGATTGGATTCAAAAGCTATAGCTTAGCAAAACCAGAAACAACTATTTAGTCAGCCACCTTCAGATGAGAAAGGCATTTGACATTCACATGAAAAAGTAAGTTATATTTTTTATTTCTTTTTAATTATTTATTACAGGAACAAAGCATATTAGTAAAATTTCTGTAATTAAGAATGCTGATTTTTCACCTGCAGTTCCTAGGCGATACATATTTTCAGGAACAAAGAACACATACAGAACACCTCCAATACTAAAACATAGAGAAAATTAGTAAGTAGTGAAAAAACACATACACATGTATACATGCATATATACACGTACACACACACATATACCCTTCCGAGAAAAAGAAATAAATGGAAGTAAATAAATAAATAAATAAACAAAAACATAAATAATACTACAAATTATGATTGAATAAATAAATAAATAAAATAAAGAAAGCTGGGTGCGCAGGGGGGGTTACATTTCTCCATTGAAACAACAAATTCAATAAATAGTTGCCATTCAGAGTAGAATTTGTTCAAGTTTCCAGGTATTGAATACCTAATCTTATCCACCCTTAAAAAAGGAAATGACCTCATTTATCCACATTGTGCTGGATGGGGATACAGTTAATTTCCAGTTAAGGAGAAGGTGATGTCTCGCAATCACAGAGGTAAAAGCTATCACTCTCTTACGGAGTATGGACAATATTGCTCCGGGAGACCAAAGATACCAGTATGAGCTGAAGTATCAACAGTTCTTGAAAGTACAACAGACATGGTGTGAAAGTAAATTTGCCAGGAATTTGTGAGAGCTGAGCAGGTGAAAAACATATGTGCAAGATTGCAGGGTGAACTTCCACATTGATTGCAAACATCCACCCTATTTGGGGAGATCTTTGCCAGCCTGGTTTTTGAATAATGACATCTGAATACCACTTTGAACTGTATCAAATTCAGGCAGGCACATATAGAGGTTTTGTGAATGGCTGTCAGGGCTGCCTCCCACCAATACTCATCAAAAACCAGCCCCAGTTCACGCTCCCAAGCTCTCTTAGTGTTCGTAGTTAGAAAGACGTCATATCTTTGAATTTACAGACCTTTGCAAGGGGTTAAGTCGTAGAAGTTCAACCCACGATTGTTCAGGGGGTAGGTGAGGGAAGTTGGGAAATAAGGATTTGGCACATGCCCTTATCTGGAAATATCTGAACATATGGGAGGGTGGGAGGTTGAATTCAGAAGCCAAATCAGTGAAAGAGCAAAACAACCCTTCCTTATAAAAATCCTTGAAACATTTTAGTCCCTTATCCTGCCAAAAGGGGAATGTCGGGTCAGTGATAGCGGGAGTAAACACTGGATTTTTCAGAAGTGGGGTTAGGACTATGGGGCCTGTGAAGTTAAACTGTTTCCTAACTTTAAACCATATTCTCAAAGTATCTACAAGTATAGGGTTGTTGGTTTGGCCAGAGGGATGTACTGAGGTTTGGCCTGTAAGTAAAGCCAAAAAACTGAGGCTTTTAACATCAAGATTGTGCTTTTTAAGCAGGGGCTGGACAACCGCATGCTTAAAACAAGTAGGGACTGTGCCAGAGACCAGGCATGAATTAATAATCACTAAAATTCTGGCACCAATCGTATCAAATGCATCTTTGATAATACTGGGGGGGACAGCATCATGAGGGGATAAATTGGGTTTCATATGCTTATTAAGTCGCTCAGTTCGGCAAAACACAAACGTTGAAATTGGTGAGATGTGGCTAAAGCACCAGAACAAACTTTTGGGGTATCAGATGAACTAGGGGAGAACTGAGATCTAACTATATCAATTTTGCTAATAAAGAAATTCAGAAAATTGTCACAGATACCACTAGAATATTCAAAATCAGATGAAATTGGGGGCTTGATGACAGAGTTAATTGTACTAAACAAGACTTTAGGTCTGTCAGCATTTTTATTAATTAAGTCAGAGAGGTGTTTTGCTCTGGCTCTTTTGGCTGCAGTCTGAACATTTACCAAGGACAATTTAAAGATTTCAAACGAGACAGTGTGACCGTCTTTTTTCCATCTCCGTTCAGCCTTCCTACATGCCTCTCTCAAAGTGAGGGTTTTTCCATCTAACTCGTATTGAGATTTAAGTTTGGGGCGACTGTATTTGAAGGGGGATATAGAATCAAGTATGGATGAACAGGAGTAGTTAAATAAGTCAGCTAATTCATCTGAACTAGAGATCTGGGATGCAGCTGAAATATCAAAAGCTACAGCATTATTATAAAAACAGTCAGAAAACTGCTCTACAGTACGTGGGGTAATGTGGATAGAAGAGCAACCTGGGGTTTTGGCAGATTGTGGTAAAATGGAGATATTAACGTCAAATACAACAGGTTTATGATCCGAGAAAGTAGCATCATCGATTATTATGTTATCAACAAAGGCAAGGCAAGTTTATTTGTATAGCACATTTTCGTGTACAAGACAATTGAAAGTGGTTTACATAGGAAAAAAGATCAGAAAATGAAACAATAAAATCAGCTTTGAATTTAAAAGAAATAAAATAAAAATAAAATAATAATAATAGTAATAATATTCTCAGTTGCTATATGCACAGTTAAATAAGGCTGTTTTCAGCCTGTATTTAAACAACAGCAGAGTTGAAACCTGTCTCACCTCTTCAGGAAGACTGTTCCAGATTTTAGGAGCATGAAACTGTAATGAAGCCTCCCCTTGTTTGGTCCTGACTCTGGGCATCAGCAGGAGGCCACTACCTGAGGTTCTCAGAGTCCTGGCTGGTTCATATGGCTCTAACATGTCAGATATGTACTTTGGGGCTAAACCATGAAGAGATTTGTACACAAGTAAGGCTGTTTTAAAGTCTATTCTTTGAGTGACAGGAAGCCAGTGCAGAGACTTGAGCACTGGACTAATGTGGTCATATTTCCTTGTTTTGGTCAGAACTGTCTTAAGGCCTGTTTAGAATGCCCAGTGAGCAGGCCGTTACAGTTGTCTAACCTGCTACAGATAAAAGCATGGAAAAGTCTTTCTAGGTCTGGTTTAGAGACTATCCCTCTGATTCTGGCAATGTTTTTAAGATGGTAAAAGGCTGCTGATGTTACTGATTTAATGTGGCTGTTGAAGTTCAGGTCAGAATCAAGTATTACCCCAAGATTTTTGACCTGGTATTTAGGTTCCAGAGAGAGCGTCAGAAGGTAACTGATGACACTTTCTCTTTGTTTCTGTGGGCCATAGACAATGATTTCAGTTTTGTCTGAGTTTAACCAGAGGGAGTTGCTCTGCATCCACAGACTGATCTGTTCAGTACAGTGACACAATAAATCAACAGGTCCATGTTCTCCTGCTGTCAGCGACACGTAGATCTGAGTGTCAACAGCATAGTTGTGGTAGGACACATCATGGCTCCGTATTAGCTGCCCCAATGGAAGCATGTACAGATTGAATAAAAGGGGTCCCAGGATCGACCCCTGGGGAACCCCACAGGTTACACCTATTCGGTCGGAGACGCACACACACACACACACACATATATATATATATATATATATATATATATATATATATATATATATATATATATATATATATATATATATATATATATATATATATATATATATATATATATAATGTATGCTTCTACACCATAAATTCAATATCTCTGCTGCTACATTTGTATCATGTATCAGTCATTTCTCTGTTTATTGCATGCAAGCCTAAATGCAATGAATTTCGTTCAGAGTGCACTGTGTATAATTAATGACAATAAAAGTTGTCTAAGTCTAAAGTCTTTTCCCTTTATTTAAAGGCTCATGTGTGTGGATCTTTGGACACAAATTTTCTAATATATTTTAGACAAGAACCACAGCAAAACAGGACAAAAGTAAAGGACAGGAATACTTTTTGATGGCAACGAAGCTAACTTTGATAGTAGATATCAGTGGCTTCCAGATAATTTGCTCACTCCAAAACATAAAGAGTGTTATGACATGTGTATGAGCTCATTCCCACCACAAATGTCCTTTATCATTGTTGCATCTACTTAAAAGCTGTTTATAATGAAAGAATAAATTCCCATCTGTCACCGATGGCGATGTGTTACAGGAGGACGGGAAGAGCCGCCTGCAGCAGACGCAGGAGACCTTGGAGGAGGTGAAAGACATCATGCTGCACAACATGAACAAAGCCGACGAGAGATCTGGCAAACTATCTGATCTGGAGCAGCAGGCTGAGGAGCTGCTGGAGAAGGTGAACTGGATTAGAAAAAAACATCAAGAATCAGTTTATTTACATAGCGCCAATAAACAACAGATGTTGTCTCAAGGCACTTTACAAGAAAATCAATTAAAATTAAAGATACATCATAAACAAATCAGTTTTGGAAGATGGAAGCCGTGAACACGGCGAGGGAATCCAGAGACAGCGGGCAACGGTACAGTTCAACAGGGGATCCCAGAGGACGGCAAGGATGACGTGGGAGATCGGAGAGACCACTGAGAGGTAAGCAGAGTGGGGTGAGGCGAAGCAGAACGGAGCGTGAAGAATATTGGACTTATCTTACTGTAGGTGGAGATTGTTGACGCCAGGGACGAGTGAGCATTGAGTACTTTCAGCCTGTATCCAGGTGGAAGGGTTGTCCAGGGGGTGAGCGCAACTGATGGAGAGTGCTGGAGCGAGCAGACCAAGCTGAGCCAGAGGAGAGGTGAACCAGATGATTGTGACAACCGTGGGATTCTTGAGCGGCTTTGATCTCTGGTGATGGTTACGATCTGGGTGGAGCACAGGAGACGATGAGGGCACAAAAAGGGAAAAACAAAGTATCAAAAAAATCAAAAGTGTCAAATAAACAAAGTATCAAACTACAAAAACTATTAAAGGCTAGAGGAATAAATAAACAACTGGGGAGTAAGGCAATAGGAGACTAGAGAACCTGAAACTCAAGTAGGCTGGCACTGAGAACAAAGGTTACCAGAAGCGGGTAATACTCAGGCGATGAGTAGTTGGTCAACCGCTCCCTTTACACTGCTTCAGCTCGCTAGCGTCAAAGGGTTGCACCTGGCAGGTGAGAGGTGGAGAAGGTGCTGCAGCAGAGGAGGCTCTGGCGACCCCCTGTGGACAACCTGAAAATGGCACCAAAAGGACTCAACCTGACAGTTTGTGCTTGTTGTTTAGCCCCCATCATTTCAATAAGATTCTGAGCCTTCTGAAGCCACCAATTCAGTTATCTGTTACTCGTTTTCACAGCTTTTTCTGTGAAGTCCTTCAGAGGTTTATTACAGAACAATATTAGGCCTTCATGTACACCACCAACAAGGCCAGTGATGAAGTTGTGTTTAGGTTTAAAGCAGAGTTACATTACAAAATAATACTCCAAGCTTTGAATATGCCACAGATATCTGTTCAGTTCATCACCACAGAACAGAGAAAATATGGATCTCCTGGCTGCTAGTAATCTCGCAATCTACACCCTTCGCGCTCCTGCCCACTTTGAAAGTCGCTTTGGATAAAAGCGTCTTGTACAAAAAAACATCTGGTATATACATAAACACTCTAGGAATAGATACATGAAGAGGTTTGGCTTGCAGCTTTGTACCAATTAATGCTGCCAACAACCCTCAACCAGAAGTCCGTCGGTGCTGGTGGTGGCAGCATCATGTTGTAGACATTTTTTTTCCATCAGTGGCAGACAAGCTTGTCAGAGTTAAAGCATTAAATAAATACCGAAAAATCATGAAAAAAGATGAATAAAACCTCCAGCTGGTCACTGACCTTAAGCCACTGTGAAAATGTAATGGTGTGGCTCAAAGCATGTCGATGATTTACAATGGCCCAGTCAAAGTTAACCTAAATTAGTTTGGGAAGCCTGCAGCAAGCATTTAATAGAATTATACACAGCTACATTTATTTTTTCTGACTGAGTTTCAGGCTTCTTATAAAAGGTGCCTTCACAAAGGCTCGGGAATGTTTAATACATTTGGGTACTATCATGTGAGAAAGCTCCTAATATTAGATGATCGGGTACTTAAAACAATCAATTGTTCAGAAGCCGTCTTTACAAGGTGTCCTCACAATAGAGGTTGAACCTCAGTTGTATTGAAACTCAGAGAAGTTGACTTAGGCTGGAATTGTGCTGGAAAACTATCCTGTCCTTGTTTGTCTTTTCCTAAACCATGTGACATGACGGTGTGTGCCTCTTGAAAGTAAATAGGTGGGAAGATCATGACCGTTATTGACCTCAGTACTCATGTAACCCTGCATTAGTAAGGAGTGTAATGGATGTTAAAAGCAGAAAATTCTTAAAAATGTTCACAGATTAGATTCTTCAAAAGCAACAGCTATGCTTGCTTTAATTGCAGTTCATGCTTTGTAATGAATGTAGACGGGGATGGGGATGTAGAAATCCTTCACGTTGACTTTAGTAACAGTTTTTAAAAAGTAAAATGGTGATGAAACCTATTTAAATGTATTTTCTGTTTGTTGATTTTCCCCATGTTAAAGTTTTTGAAAAGACAACTAGCAAGTTGAAGAAGCAGAAAGCATCAAGCACGAAAAAGATAAAAACCTTGTACATCATCATCGGAGTGGGGGCAGGAATTATCATCTTGGTACTTATTATAATCGTTGCGATTACATACCAAACAAAGCAGAAGCTCCCTGGGCCCTAAAAGGGAAAACTATATGAACTGAACGACAGTGAATGGATTCTTGGAAATGAAGAAATGAAGCTTCATGCCTGGGACTCTACTGAAAGATGTGTGATATTATTATGCTAAGAGGTATTTATGGAAATGATTCCCCACTTTTACATGTTCTATTGATATGGTACAATGTGTTGTTTTCTTGGATTTCATCCCAAATAAACATTTTCCTAACTAACAAATAAAAGATAATAACAGTTTACATTTGAATTGAGGGCTTTCAAAATTCTCCTCCCACCTCCTCTCTCTTACCTCTCACTTTCATAAGGATTTGTTTAGACATAGGGGTTTAATTGTATGTAATGTAATAATAATAGTAATATTTGTTACTCTTGCACTTCATTTGCGTGTAAAGACAAAGCATTTAATACACAAAACAAGTTTAAAAAGGATAAACAGCAGCTCCTGGTGGCTAAGATGTTTGCTACACAAACCAATTACCTTTCACGCCATTTTCTTCATGATTTCTTAAACTATAATAAGATAAGATAAGATAGACTTTAATGATCCCGGAGGAAATTGAACCTTTTTGAAGTCATGATCATTGGAACCTGCACAGTGTCAGCATGATTAGGACATTTGTAATATTTTACATTAAAATGTGATGGAAAAAAAGGTATATTGTGAGTCAAACATCAGTAAAGTGGGACATTACGAGGTCTGTCACAGAAACTGCTGCAGAGGGAGGTGAATTGACTGTTTTGGAGATTAAATGTGTTTCTACTTTTGTATATGGTGTGGTTTTACTTGTACTCTGGGAAAACGTTTATAACCTGGAGCGTCGAAGAGTTTACAGCAAACAATGGTTTGTGTTTTCTGTTGAAACAACTACGTGGTTCGGTTCACTTGGGTTGCAATATTCTCTAACTTTAATCTAATAAAGTTCTCTATCTGTTACGTCTTTCTGGCAATACCTGCTATTTATTATTATTATGCCAGTTCAGTGGGATCAGCATCAACATTACCCACGCTTCAGTCTAAAATAAGTTACAAATATGTATGTATATAGTTTCATTTATTTTATTCACTCTGGTTTTATATTTTTATAATTCTCTCTATTTTAAAAACTAAACTTGAGTTTTGTTCAGTCAAACTTTGGTTCTTTCAATATTAGAACATACTTGATACAATAGATCTACAAAAGGTATGTTAATATTTGTGGCCCTAATAAGTGTTATTTTGCTGAAATGTAGGGAAAAGTATCTATGAAACAACACAATTACTAAATGAAAGCATCTGCAGAGTGAAGAGGACCTCAATGAGGTTTACGCAATCTTAGCTAGAAATGTAGAGATAAATATAGTAAGTATGTCTATTTAGATCCCAGTTATCACCAGTAGTTGCTTCAGCTCTTCTTCTCAGAGTCAGGTTACTGTCTTAGTGCAGACTCCTTACAGGCCTCAACCCATCAAATGATAGCATGATCTCAATCTGCATTCAGCAGACTGAAACTGAAGCTGTAATCATTTACAAATGAAATCTTCAAATTTAGGCTATGACATAGTTTAACATGAGAGTCACCATAAAAATAAAAATAAACAACAATCATCACAGTTTATCTAAATATATACAGGATTAGGCGTAGTGCTAAAAACTCAGATAATAAACTTTTTATTCTGTCGACATGTTTCATTCACAAGCAGATTTATGAAATCTAGACCAAACTCTGTTGCCTTCCATAAAAAATAAATTGTTTTTGTGACTGAAAACAAAAAGAAAAAAAACTGCAATAAATTTCAATAATTGCATTTTTGTCAACGACCAATAAAGATTTACGGATTCAGCTGCTTTGACCCGGAAGTGACAGCAACAAGTTCCTCCTGCAACAAGACCGGCAATATGGCGGCGGACACGCAGGTTTGTGCTCTTGAATGTTTAAATGCGACCTAAAGGCACCGTGGCCGCACTTCATCTTCAAAGTACAGCAAGGTTTTGACAAACCGAGCAGCTTAAGATCGAAAGTATCGGCATGTTGTGTCGTTCCCGAGGGGAACAGTGGCAGAAGTTAGCATCGGCTAGCTAGCATGCTGTTAGCCGGGCTCTACGTGTAGGCAGCCTGAGGGCAGCTGTGGGCCGCTAGCCTCGAAAACCGTCTGTTCTGCTCATCTAAACGAACCTAGAGCCCTAAACTAACTGTTTAGTATCTCTACTGACCAGAAATACACAGTAAACACATTTATGTGCGCAGTTGTGTAAGTGACGCCCCAGTTAAACGTTAAAGATGGTAAAACAAAGGCAGCATGGCTCTAATGTGTGGAAAGGTTTCAAACCTGTGATATTATCCTGGAAGAAAGAACCCAGATGAGGGAACCTGTTGGTTCAGTGCGTCTCTATACTCTCTGATACTTTTATAAGGTTTAAACCATTGGTAATCTGCTGAATCCTTTTAAAACTCATAAAACAACTACAAGAGATCACACACTGTCCACCAATCAGAGATTGGGAAAGGATTCAGGTCTGTGTCTGGGATCAATGGCAAAAACAAGAATAAAAGCTGAAAAAAGACATCAACACATGCAACTCCCAGCATTTTCCAGGTCATTAACCCACATCATGCATGATTGTCAGATTAACATTTAGTTTTGTCCTAGTTGGGATAACTTTGTAATCCACTCACTTTGTCTTGTTTTCAGAGCTTTTATACCCAATCAAGGATCATGACACTTTTTTTTTCTCTTTCATGTATCGCTCTTAAATGAGATGGAAAACAGCCTAATTGTTCAAACTCAGTCAAGAAGCCCCCATCCTGAACAAAGCTTCATCGTTGGCTTCTTTTACAACCTTTCCTGAATGCAGTTTTACTTTTTCTTTCATGGAAGGCGGAGACATATAATCTTTATGTATTATTTTTTGGGGTTGAGGTTTTAGGTTTCCTAGTGATATGGATCTAGGTCGGCAGTAGTTTAACAGTCACGTGTCTTACAAGGTGTCTCAAGGGTAACATGCTCAGCTTCTCAGCAATACTTACACCATTCCATGTTTACACATCACAATTCTGTCCCAACCTACTTTTAATATATATATATATATTTCTTTAGAAAAAGAAAAACTTTTTATGCATATTTTTATTAACTGTAGCCTGCTGGTTTATTTGAGACTTGGTGTTGCATAAGCTCACCTCTGTTTCCGTTGTCCTACAGACGTCTGCTAAAACTATTGTCTTTTGAAACTTCAAATATTCAGCACAAGACAAAATATATAACGCAATATTTCGGATCTCTCCGCTGTCCTGTTTCCCCTCTAAAAGTGTTCATCGATATTTTGTTCTTGATCCATCGATATTTTGTTCTTGATCCACCTCACCCCTCAGGTTTCAGACACCCTGAAGAAATTCGCTGTTAAAGTGACCACATCCAGCATCAAGGAGCGCAAAGAGATATACGGAGATCTGAAACAGTGTCTGAAGGGTAAAGGTGAGGACATGCGTGCGCTTTTGTAATCTGTTTTGTTCCAAGCTGGTTCCAAATGAGCCCACATCAGTTTAAAATATATAAATAAATGTGTGTCTATATTTTCCTGTAGAGTTACCAGAGCCAGCTGTTAAAGGACTGTGCAAGCTCTTCTGCCTCACCCCACACAGATATAGGTTGGTTTGTGGTTTCACCTGGATGAGTGAAATATTTTACCCCGTCAGCTTATTTAGTCATTTTTGTGTCTCGTTTTCCATTTTTCTTCAGAGATGCTGCATCACGCAGAGAGCTGCTCTCTGTCATCGGCCAGCTGGCTGAGACTCAGCCTGATGTCCTGGTGGCCGGGCTCCTGCAGGGCCTCCTGAACTGCGGAGTCATCAACAAAAACGGGGAGCCGAGGTAGGTCCCAAAGTTGTTCTATTTGGTAATTTAAGGCCTGTTTGATTCCCTTTAAAGGGATATGAAAATGTCTTTAATCTGAGCACCAGAGAGATCTAGGTGACCAAAATAATTGTGATTATGATTAAAATTTATCTAGAGATGAAGAATTTTGACTTTGCAAACCTAAACAAACTCTTAACGTCTGTCCTTAATATTTTTTATTCCAATGTTTTTTCCGTCAGATGACAATCCATAAAGTCAAGGATAAGATGAAACTTAGTTACTTTGTGCAGTTTAGCAATTTAAAGGAAATAAATCTCCCTTGTTTATGTCAAAAGTGTCACAAAACCGCCTATTTTAAGTGGGATTTATTTCCAAGGCCTAAAGTTTTTTTTTTGGGAAGTTAAAATAAAATAACTCAGATTTATCAGAAAAATCAGATTCTTGTTATTTTTGCTTTTGCTTCTCCTTATGCTTGCTTCCCCTTGTTTGCAGTAAAAGCACCGGCTCTGCTGCCTTCATAGGCCTGTCCTGGACCTGCCTTTTAATCCCGAAGGTGTTTTCAGCTCCAGAGAAAAGAGACGGGCCCATCTGGAAGAAAATGGTCAGGGATTGTGTTTGTTGTCGTTGTTGTGATTTAACTTGAATAACTTAAATTTGAAACAGAAATTATTTGTTGGCACAATTAGACAGGAGTTTTACATTTTGTCCGTTTTCTGGTTGGAATGGCTGTCCAATGTAATGTGCTCTGGTTTGCTAAAGGTGGAGGTTCAGAGCCTTCTAGTGGCCGAGCTGGTCGGTGGAGCCAAAACCACAGCCAAGAAATCAAGCCTCAAGAATCTCTGTCACCTCTGGGAAGAAGTGAGTAAGCTTTATTTTCTTATTCTTAGGCCTACATTAATATGCAAAATAGGGCTGATACTGATATCTCAACCATGGCAGATAATCAGGGACACTGGGCTGCTTTTTTGTTTGAATTTCACCAAATGAAAATGAAATTCTTTCTCAACAAAAAGACTTTCTTACCAAAAATGCAAAAGACAAGGGATTAAGAGAACATGTTTGTGTCATGTTTCATGAATATGAGGATTTGTTAATCATATCAGGTTTCCTAGTGATTGATTTAATCCTGTTATGACGTCTCTTAATCACTACCAAAGATTACAGAACAAAACTTCCTCACAGTTTCAAATTTACCAGGGAGGTTTTTTTTTAATGTCTAAAAACTCATCAGATATTTTATTTTGTCTCTAAAAAAAAAGTGAAGCGCCTTAGTTTCAAAGCCAAGTTAGTTTCTAAACACTGACAATGCAGTAGGGCAGGAGTCTTAAACACAAGAGCAAATTTACAGCAAAATAACCAAAACTGAAAAACAACAAAGGTCAGATCAAAGTGGAAACCTTTAGTTGATCAACTTAGACCTGGTTGATCATAATATATCTTGGTCTCATACACAGTGGAAGTCCTGAAGTTACAGATATTCAGGGGACGTTTTCAACATCAATCAGGGCCAGATGGTTAGAGCGACATGCATAGTTGTCTCCAGCTTTTGAACATCTAGTCAGGACTTGATTGGGTTCTACCTTGAGGACAGGTGTTACTTTATTCAAATTGGGAACTGCGTCTCCGACCAAATGGGTGTGACCTGTGGGGTTCCCCAGGGGTCGATCCTGGGACCCCTTTTATTCAATCTGTACATGCTTCCATTGGGGCAGCTAATACGCAACCATGATGTGTCCTACCACAACTATGCTGATGACACTCAGATCTACGTGTCG
>JAVLVB010000371.1:637806-673033 GCA_032876305.1 Orestias chungarensis
AAAGAATAGATTTTAAAACAGCTTTGCTTGTGTACAAGTCTCTTCATGGTTTAGCCCCAAAGTACATATCTGACATGTTAGAGCCATATGAACCAGCCAGGACTCTGAGAACCTCAGGTAGTGGCCTCCTGCTGATGCCCAGAGTCAGGACCAAACAAGAGGAGGCTTCATTCCAGTTTTATGCTCCTAAAATCTGGAAAAGTCTTCCTGAAGAGGTGAGACAGGTTTCAACTCTGCTGTTGTTTAAATCCAGGCTGAAAACAGCCTTATTTAACTGTGCATATAGCAACTGAGTACTATTACTATTATTATTATTTCATTTTTTTTTTAATTTCTTTTAAATTCAAAACTGATTTTATTGTTTCATTTTCTGATCTTTTTTCTTATGTAAAGCACTTTGAATTGTCTTGTACACGAAAATGTGCTATACAAATAAACTTGCCTTGGCTTGCCTTGCCTATAATTATGGTGGCAGTGAAAGGATGTCAACGCTGATGAAGATGCGGACAACTCCAGCATGCCTGTTTGTTCCATGGCCGCTTACGACCACAGCTGTTTAGTCAGAAACCATAAACAGTGGTCACTGATCTCTGCGATCCGACAACAAGTGTAATGACTACGGGAATGTTGGACTGATCCCACGTGTTTGTTTGTCTCCTACCAGATTCCAGGACTGGTTGATCACTATTTCGGCACTCTGTTAACTCTGGACCAGAACCCTACAACCCTGCCCATGCTGGGGGTGTGTCTGGACTTCTGCACGGCTCAAAAGGACAAAACCACCACAGAGAAACACAAGGTGACACAGTTTAGCTCCAAACCGCATCCGGTCTCATAATTGCAGGCTTTCAAATAAACAGCCGCCCATCTCTGATGTTTCACAGAGCGCCATTTTGGATCTCTACATAAAATCAGTCCTGATGAGCAGAACCAAACCGCAGCAGCACGTTTTGGACAAGAGTGGCTCCTTGTTGCGTCACGTCACCCATCCTGAGTTCAAGGAACTGCTGCTGCCCGCCCTGCAGAAGACGATGCTCCGCAGTCCAGAAAACGGCATACAAAGTGAGACCACTGTCGTCTCTGATGGTCTTCAGTGACGCTGTGAAAAACTCGGGCACTCTTGGAAAATGCCGTTTGTCTTTTTTCAGCCGTTTCCTGCCTGCTGTCGGCTGTAACTCTCGATCTGAGTCAGTACGCCATGGATATCGGAAAGGCCGTCGCAAGTAAGACCCTAGTTTACTCCCCGCCGATTTTGACATGCCCGACGTTCAAAAGTAAAAGACGACACGCTCGGTGACTTGAACAGAACAATCGGGGTTGTTTTCGTCTCGTTTGCCGTTTCAGGCCAGCTGAAGGCGAACAATGCCCAGCTGATGGAGGAAGCTATCAAGGCCATGCAGAACTTGGCGCAGCAGTGCAGTGACGCCACTGCTGTGCAGGACATCGTCACTCACCTCTTCAAGATACTTGGAGGTGAGTTTTCTGTCTCACGCCCAAACCGCGATAGTTTGTGACCCTGGTTTGGCTTCGCTGGCTAAACGCTTTTCATCTTGTGCTTGCAGGGTCGGAAGGAAAGCTCGCAGTCGTTGCCCAGAAAATGAGCGTGCTGTCAGGTGGGACTTTTAAAGTGGCCGTTTGTTCACAGTAAAATGCAACAATACTATAAATAATTAAAAATCCTTGTTTGGAGTTGGTTTATTAATTTAGAAAAAAAGAAAGAAATCAAATTTTAATATCGTAATTGTTTTAAACTAAATCCTCTATGGCACAATTACCGGTCTCATGCTGGCAATGATTGGAGCCGCCAAGCTACGGATGCAAGCACTTAATGGACACATAATTAATAATCCAATAATGGTTTATTAAACTGAAATTCTTTGGATTTGATGAACTGAAAACATTCACTTACATGAACGTTCTTGTTTTGTTTTTCTACCTCTCTGAAGATGGCGTTGATGCTCAAGTCTAAGCAAAGCAAGTTGATAGTTGCAGGAAAAATAACCATTGAAATCCCAGAACAGAAAAGTAAAACATTTAAAAATCGCAGAGTGGACTTTCTTTATATATAAACACACAATGATCTGCGTAAGGGTCTCACCTAAGTGGCGCTGATTCAGCCAGAGTAGTGGCAGCCTCTCAAACAAAATACTCACTGATACTGATGCCTTAGGAATGCGATGATAGAAAGGCGTGGTCTTTACTCAAAAAGTCCTAACCTGATAGAAAAAGATTGCCTCATTTCTCTTTGCACAATTTCTCAAAATAATCCAGGATCATCTGCAGCTAAGCGTGCTTTCTGTATGATCTGAGAACTGAGATCGCCTCAAACAAAGGTGGACCTTAATCCGTCTGTTAGTTGAATTGTCTTAGACCTTCATCGCGCTGAAACCCCCATTTTCACTTTACTGATATAGTTGCCATTATTAAACAATCATATGAACCCACAGTCTTTTTCGCTGAAAGCTTAATCGAGTGAGGATTTCTTCTTTTTTTCGTTTGCAGATTTTTCAACGTTCGTAAATGAGAGTTGTTGTGTTTTTTTTTATCGTCTCCTAAGGGATCGGGAGCTGCAGCCATCACGCTGTCTCAGGAACGTCCAGTCAGAGTCTGAGCTCTGCCGTCACTGTGATGTTTATCCCATACCTACAACAAGAAGGTGTGGCTGCGATTCATCTCCTGTCTCGTCAGAAGCTTCATGTTTAGGGGGTGGAAACCCTTTTAGTCGCACATATCCCGGTGTTAACCAAGTTTACTGTCTGTGCAGTTCATGAGGGCACCTTGGTGCATGCCGTGTCTGTGCTGTCTCAGTGGAGCAGTCGCCTCACACTGGAGGTTCCTGCCGCTCTGCTGGACTGGTTTAAAAAGGCTTTCACTCTGAAGACCTCCACTTCTGCAGTTCGTCAGGCCTACCTTCAAACCATGCTGGGGGCATTTAAAGGCACGTTGCACTAAGTTTGGGCTTGCAGATGAAGCGGGTGTTGCCAGAGCTCTTTTCATGTGTTTTATGATCTCGGTCTGTAGGTGAAACCTTGACCCAATCCTCAGACCTCACTCCCCTGCTCCTCCAAACGGTCGAAAAAGCTGCAGCACAAAACTCCCAGCATGCTCTGCTCGCAGAGGGCGTAGCAGCCTCGGTTCTTCTGAGCCGGCTTTCTCTGCTCGACACACAAACGGGTGAGACCTCAGTTTCTGTCAGCACACTTTTAAAAAGAATCCCCATGAAAATCAAAAATCTAATGTAGACTTCTTTTCTTTGTAGAGGCGAAATTCAGCAGCTTCTGGAACCTGATCTTGGATGAGAAGAAACCGTTATTCACGACAGAGAAGTTCCTCTCTCAAGGGAGTGAAGAGAGTAAGGCCTATAAAATAAAATTTAAATATATAAAATAAAAACCTGTGAGTGCATAAATGATTGGTTTCTGTTTCTCCGCGTCTGTAGCTCTGCTCACGGTGCTGCAGCTCTGTGAGAGGCTGTTTCTGGATCATGCTCACCGTCTGAACACCAGCAAATCACAGTGAGTCCCTGTCTGTGATCGTAGGTTTCACTTATAATCCCTGACATTACCAGTCCAAAGAAAAAACAAAAGTGTTAGACTGTAATAATATTAATCATACACTAGCTTTGTTTACAGCATGTGTTTCCTGTGCAGTTGTTTAAGTTAGGCTCCTGCCATGTTACTAGTTTATTTGCGTCAACGTTTTAACCACGACTTAATCATTTTCGATCTTCTCCTGGTTTAAGTCGCTTCCATCTGTGGTTATAATTCAGATACGTATCCGATACTTGTTCAAGCGAATGGTGTGTAAAACAAAGAATACAGGAGGATCGTTACAGTTCTCTTCTGGCTGCTTGGAAACAATCTGTCCTGTTGCGATAGCCGGCTCAGTTATGCCCCCACCTCTACGCTGCAGGATGTATCATCACGCCACCGTTGCCGTGCTGCTCTCAAGGACCTGGCGTGTGAGGAAGAGGGCGCAGCAGGCCGTCAGGAAGCTGCTCTCCTCGCTGGGGGGATCCGGTCTTGCTCACGGCATTCTGGGAGAACTACGGGCGGTCATCCACAAACACAAGGTAAGAAATAAAATGTTCCTTTTGACTTCACTGAAGCCAACAGTTTTTAAACTTGAACTTATATTGAACCAAATGTCATCCACCATTTGATAACTTGGATCAATTGGAATATACATTTTATATATGTATGTATGATTGGATTCAAAATAGTTTTCCTTCTTTGTTTATGACCAATTTCTTACCAATTACAGACCATGAAAATCCTAGAGGTGTCAGATTTGATATCAGTCTGAAATCAGTAAATCATATCGGTTTTATATATATATATATATATATATATATATATATATATATATATATATATAATCCCAATGAGCAGGACTAATGTCACCACCGTGGCAGCCCTGCTCTTTGAAGTGCAACACTTTTCATACACAAGTTTCCTATGTGAGATTCAGAACTTGGGAAGTTTATTATGTTTAATGTCGGAATAAGTCAAACGATACAAAGTCATTCCGATAACCATAAATCAGGATACCAAAATAAACAGAGTTTAAGTAATTAGAGAGAATTTAGGTGCATTTTGAACTCTCTGAAAACTCACATTTTAGCATTTACACACAGATAAAAATAGAAGAAATACAACTTAATCTCTGAACTTTTGCACCAACGAGGAAAAAAAGTGTAATGTGCATAACAGTGGTGCATTCAATGGTAATCTCACAGGCGGAGGTCTGTTTTAACGACGTTAAATAGCCAAACGCTCGTCCTGTGAGACAATAACCAATGAAAATGTCAACAGACAAATGGAGCCGAGTATTTTAACCAGCTTTGAGTTTCCCCACCTTCCCCCTGAAACAGCTCGGAAGACGTGTTGACAAAACATTTTTCACACATAAAGTTTATCATTGTTAAACCTCAGAAACTGCTATTTTAAACACGGTTTCTCCATGAACTCAACTACTGTACTTAACCCAAAAATCCTTTTCTCCATTTCTGCTCCTGCAACTTCCTACTTTTGTTCCTACACACTCGTCTTGTGCCTGTTGACACCTGTAAGGATTATTAACGGTGTTGTTGTCAAACGGTAAGGTTCTGCCCCAGGATGCCCTGGTCTCAGAGTCAGGAGAGCTGACTGAGCTTGGTCGCGGCTACATCCCCCCTCGCGTCCTGCTGGATGCCTTGTGTGTGGTTTGCTCAGCTGCCAGCAAGTGGGCAGACCCGACTGAAGCGGAGAACGTAGCCATGGAGACGCTCATCGTCGCACATCATCCCTCTATAGGTACAAGAATAAAATGTTTTCAAGATGATAGGGTTAATAACCTTTAAGTACTTGTAGGGACACGTTGTTGATCCTTTTCTCTTTTTTCAGTCCACGCTCGTCCCGGATTGTGGCCTGTTCTGCTTTCCTTGATGAAGATAAAAGCAGAAGAGCTAATTGAGAAAAACCTAGAGGCTATTCTACCGCAGCTGCTGGAAGTCAACGCTGACAGCCAGGTGAGAAGTAACAAGTTACTACTATCTCTGAGTAGCAGTTACATGAGTACATTTTTAAAATAGTAGTTAGCACAGTAATTTTGACTTTTACTTGACTAATATTCATGGATTCAGTGATTGTAAAATTGTAGGCTTATGCCGATAATTAAAATAAGTTGGCAAATTGCCAATACCGTGTTTTTTTTTACTTTTATTTTTTATTTTAGGTATTTTGTCATTTATGCCACAGAAACATGACTGCACCAATGTAAAAGTTCTGCAGTTCTTTGTCATACTATTATTTAATGAGCACAAATTCAATTAACAACAATTAACGCAACATTTTAATCAACATAAACATTTTAATCAACATAAACGTCGGCATCTTTTAGGCCGATTACAGTTAACGAGCCAAACATCGGCTGATGCATCGGTGCACTACTAGTAAGATAAAAACTTGATTTGACCTAAAATGTATGAGAAAAAGACCTACAGTTTATGTGGAAGTGAGAACTCTTTGTTTGTGGAACAGCTTATCAAGCATCAGTTTATTTGTATAGCGCTAATTTACAACAGATGTCGTCTCAAGGCACTTTACAAGAAAATCTATTAAAATCAAAGATACATCATAAACAATAAAGTTTCCAATCTAAGGAACCCCAGCAGATTCATGGAGTCATTGACTTGCAGCATTCACTCCTCTGGAATCAGCAGGCAGAAACAATGGCTTGTGTTGTTGTTGACTTTACAGCAATCCCTCATACTGAGCATGCATGTAGCGACAGTGGAGAGGAAAAACTCCCCTTTAACAGGAAGAAACCTCCAGCAGAACCTGGATCAGTACAAGCAGCCATCTGCCACGTCTGACTGGAGATTTGTAGAGACAGAAAACTAAATTAGAAGCTCAGGAATACATAACAGCAGTTGTAGAGTGTCACTGGAAGCATCTCAGCCCATGTTCTCATCCAAGAAGCTGTCTCAGCTAACAGAACGCCAGGCCAGGTGTGGCTACTATGGAGAGAAGAACAGTAAGAGAAAACAAAAGGTTAACAAGGTTGAAATAACGGTAACTAAGTAGATTGGACAAAGGAGGAAAGTAGCAGAGAGAAGTGGTCAGAATGTCCTCCAGCAGTCTAAACCTATAGCAGCAGAACTATAGAAATAACTTAAATAACTTAACCCTATAGAGTGAGACATGAAGAAGGTAGAGCAAGTAGAGTATTTTTTTATTCTAGTATTTTCTATCCTAGCCTGCTTTGGTATTTAGAGGTATTTTACTCATGCTAAAATACATAACAGATTACAAGTTATTAGTTGAATAGGTTTCTGAATTGGAAATTGGATTTGTTATGCCATCATTTATTTAAGTTCACTATTTTTATGAATTTCTCTGTCTGACAATGGAGATTCAGTTTCTCTGTACCAAATCTTACTTGATCTCTTACTAGATTAAGAAACTGTACAGGTAATTTTTAAGTTCACTCGAGGAAAAAGATATTAAGAGTACTTTAGTACAACCTTTTTTTTTTTTATACCCAGCTCTGGATTCGTTTAACAATGTCTTTGTTCCAGATTGTAGTCACCGTTAAACATTTTGTCACTCTTTTTTTTAAAGGCAGTGAAAAATGCAGTCGGTGCCCTCAGCATCCTCTCACCAAACCAGCTGTTGCCACGGGTGATGAGTCACGTCGTCGAGGGCCTCGCCCAGCCCAGTCTCCTCCAGGTGACCAGGGAGGAGTACGCCATCATGCAGATCCCTGATGGAGAACTGTACGACAACAGCATCATCCAGAGGTGACGCCCGTTTTTACTCTTTACGCTGGATTCTCCTTGGCTCTCTGATGTATCTGCCTGGTGTTCATGTACTCCTCACACCAACTCTGCAGTGCCCAGAAGGAAAACACCAAGAAGGTGAACATGAAGAGAGAAAACAAGGCCTACTCCTACAAGGAACAGATAATTGAACTGGAGTTACAGGAGGTAATATAGTCGTTATTAATTAATCTCAGGAAACGGGTTTTAGCCTCGCTAATCCCCTGCTGTTCAATGCTGTAGGAGATGAAGAAGAAAAAGGGCATCAAAGATGAGGTGCAGCTAACCAGCAAACAGAAGGAAATGATTCAAATCCAGCTGGAGAAGGAGTCAGCGGTTCGCAAAAGACTTCAAGGGGTATGGTCTATAATTAACAGAGATTTAAGTATCAATGAATATCTGGGAGTATTCCTACTTTGAACCTGGTGTTCTCCGCAGATGTACGTAGAGTTGCAGAGTGTAGTAGGTCTGCTGGAGGCGACTCTGAAAGCGGGACCGGCTCAGATCGCCAGAGAGCTCCCCGCTGTCCTTCAGGTCATGATCCCTCTCCTGCAGTCTCCTCTGGCTGCGCCGCGCATCCACCAGGTCTTCTTGGACATCGGCGTGCGCCTCATGCCCAAACACCTTCACAGTCTGGGTACGAGGCCGGTTCGAGACGCCCGCTCTGTCCGCTGGTGGGTGCCGTCCTTACGGCGCAGCCCTTTGTGATCTTTTTCTTTCCCCATTCCAGCTGTACTTGTGGGTCACGTGACTTTACGGTTGCTGAAGCCCGAGTGCGAACTGGAGCAGGCTTGGTGCGAGGAGGACCTGGAGACGGCAGCCCAGCGCACTGTGGTGATGCTGTATGACCAAACGGTCCCACAGAGAGAAGGAAAGGCTGCAGGTAAAACATCCTTAAATAGGCAAATGTGTAAATGATGCAGCAATTAGAATCAAGAATCCGTTCATTTATATAGTGCCAATTTACAACAGATGTCGTCTCAAGGAACTTTACAAGAAAACCAATTAAAATCATAAATACAGCATAACATCTGAATTTTAAAAAGTTTCCAATCTAAGGAACCTCAGCAGATTCATGGAGTCATTGATTTGCAGCATTCACTCCTCTGGAATCAGCAGGCAGAAACAATGGCTTGTGTTGTCGTTGACAATACAGCAATCCCTCATACTGAGCATGCATGTAGCGACAGTGGAGAGGAAAAACTCCCCTTTAACAGGAAGAAACCTCCAGCAGAACCAGGCTCAGTACAAGCATCAGACCTCAAAAGTCCATCACTTCATAAAACGTTTACTAATTTGGGTTCTACACCAGATTTAAGACTCCAGACGTTTGACTTTGGCCTCTCTGCTTGGTAGTGTAACCTCTCCCTTTTCTAGCTGCTTCTGGTAACCACAGCGTGAGTCAAGTACACATGTGACTTGTGTGGTTGATGGGAGCGGAGAAGGGCAACACAGCAGGAAAATTAAGGAACAATTAAATGAACAGCTGTGCTTCTATAATAACATCCAAGGACTAATACAGTTTTTGAAATGTCTTTTAGATCAGAGATTTAAAGTAGATATCTTTCAACGCTGGTTATTTTTCAGCTTTAATTTCCAATAGAACCACAAGAAAAAAAACTGACTGACTTTTTGCTTTCTCCATCAGATGTAGTTCCCCTGGCTGCTCCTGCCTTCTCATTCTGCTTCCAACTCCTCAACATCATGCTCAAGGAGTCCTCAGGCAGCACAGAGGAGACTGAAAGCATGATGACCAGAGCCCTGCAGGTCATCAACGTGCACTCCCAACTGCGGGCCAGCACAGACGCCGATGACATGACAGTAGACGAGGTGGATGCCCGATTTTCTTTCATTCTGCGTCTTCCGTTTCACCTGCAGTATTCATATTCCACAGGTCCTTTATCGTTTGATAATATATTTTAAAAGATCTGAAGATGAATTTGTATCCTGATGCATTATTTAGCCAGTGGGACAGAAAAAGCTCACACAAATTACATTTCCCTGAAAAGTTAAACGTCACACAAGCAACGTTTCCGTCCAATTGTCGTGCAAATGTTTCAGAAACTTTTAAAATGTCTCAAAAGGGAAAAGGCCAAACATGTGTGCAGAAGCAAATCGATCAGGCTACAAACAATTGTGTTTGTCTTTTTGGTAAATGACTTTAAAAAATAAAAAGGAAGTAATAGAGTTGGTTTTGTAGATCAAAACTCACAAAGACGACTTGTCCCCATGTCCACTTTAGCAAATTTAGTTTTGTTTTTGAAAAGTGGGGAAAAAATCAGCTCAAGCTAATGTAAAAACATTCGCAGGTTTCTTTAGACCTTTTCCAATGCTGAAGTTAAAAAGGCATTGAAGGAACCCCGGTTATTGACACGCATTGATGAAAACAGATTAGAAAGAGTAAACCAAACATTTAATGCACAAGATGTTTGTCGACATTGCAAGATCTTCTAACACTGTGCAACCCGAAATTAAAAATAGTTAGCTTTTACTGATCTTGCTAACCGTTTAAATCACATCAGCTTTTTTTTTTTTTTTTTTTTTTTTTAACAACTTATACAACTAATACATTTAGTTTAGGTACATTTTACTTTTGAAGCGGTACGTGTTACATCTCTTTTGGTTTTGTTAGTTTGACAGTTGAACTACAAATCTGCTTGTTGCTCTCTTTAAGAACGGCCCTGAACTCCTTCCACGTGTGAACATGCTGCTGCTGCTGACCAGGGTCATTTCCACAGCCACCCCTAGACTCCAGGTAAACACGTCGAAAGCCGTTTGGATCAGAGAAAATCGTAGCACTTGACCTTTTAACAACAGGAATCTTGGTTCTACTATATTTAGTTCTAAATCGCCTCATTTGACGTAATTAATTGTCCAGTAAGTTAACATGTCACGCTTCTCTTCGCAGGTGTTGGCGTCTCAGTGCCTCACAGCGCTCTGCGCCAGCGCGGGAGGCGGAGACGGCTGCACTGTTGCTGAGCAACCAGAGATAGACGTCCTGCTAAACGCTCTGCTTTCTGCCTGCTTCTCTGTCCGGGACGCTGCTCTCAGAGTGAGCTTTGAAACACATGATGATGATGATGATGATAATAATAATATGAATCGGTTTGTCTTCCAACAAAATATTATAATTGTAACAGTAACGACTTACTTAACAATAAAAACACTCTACAATCTGCGATGGACTTTGACATGCATGGTGGTAGGAGGTGAGGGTTTGGTTGCACTCACGTTCTGTTTGTATTTTCTTGTGTGGAGGGTTTGTTGGAGATGGAGTTTGCGCTGCCCACAGACAGCACAGAGAGCAGTGGGCTGAGTTTGCTGCGCAGACTTTGGGTTGCCAGGTTTGACGTTGAAGAGGAAGGACGAGACTTGGCTGAAAAGTACGTGAAGGGAGGACGTGTGATTTCTCTTGAGGCTCATCATCGTTGTTTAAAACAGAGGAAAAACTGTCTTGTGGTTTTACTTAGAGATGGAATATAAATAGATATCTATTGAGTATAAAATATTTTTGATTTGATTTCTTAAATTTGTGCTACCTTCCCAACGTAGAATAAAAAAAGAAGGTATTTTTGAAAATTTCTACAATCGAGCAAACGCATCGGCTTGTTCTCCTCAGACTGTGGGAGTCTCTGGGTCTGGAGTTGGTCCCTGAGCTCTGCTCCCTGCTGATTGGAGACATCACGCACCACGAAGAGGCCATCCGGACGGCGGCGGCAGAAGCTCTGTCAAGCGCCGTGTCCCAGTACAGAGACCAGTCCGGCCCGGTCCTCGGCCAGCTCACCGAGCTCTACCATCAGAAACTCTTTGTGAGTTTTCATTTTGAAACCAGATGGACTATTCCAAAAGTGATACGATATCAAATGGTCGTATGTTTCTGTCTGTAGAGGCCGCCTCCTGTGCTGGATGCTTTAGGAAGAGTGATCTCAGAGTCTCCACCTGACCAGTGGGAGGCCAGGTAGGAACTGCAGGAAAGCTGTCTGTAGACAGAACTGACGTCACTTAAGCCTTTTTCATGTTTTGATTTTTTTAGGCCATAAACCAACATTATGTATTAGTGCAGTTGAATGAAAATTACACCTATTATACGATTTATATATTATAGTAATGATTTAAAAAAATATGCTTATATTTTCATTCAGACCTCTGGGGTTGATATTTTATACAAATTCTCACTGTGTAAATACTGATGGTTTTTAAGCTACTGGGGCTTTCTAACACTGATTTCCAATTCTATTGAGGTCTAGACTTTGGCTGGACATGAATGCAATTGACTCTGTCATCTTTGAGTCAGTCCAGTAGGTTCGTCAGTAAATATAGTCACAGTTTATCTGGACGTAAACGCTTTTCTCTAGAGTAACACAACCCGAATATTAAGTATTTACTCACATGCTTTTGCTCTCTTCATGGTTTTCTGCAAATAACATTACAGACCTGATATTCAACTGATTGCAAAATTGTCTTTGTCCTAATGTTTGCTGACAAGTAAAAAATGCCTACCCAAAAGTCTCAGGTAACCTTTGAGTTTCACCGCCTCCACCATTACATCCGCGTTAGTTTGTCAGAGGTTTTGCTCTACCTGGGTTTTAGTTTGCCCTTTTCAAGAATCAAGAATCCGTTAATTTATATGGCGCCCATTTACAACAGATGTCGTCTCAAGGCACTTTACAAGAAAATCAATTAAAATCAAAGATTCTTCATAAACAAATCAGTTTGAAAAACTTCCAATCTAAGGAACCCCAGCAGATTCACCAAGTCATTGACTTGCAGCATTCACTCCTCTGGAATCAACAGACAAAAACAATGGCTTGTGTTGTCGTTGACCTTACAGCAATCCCTCATACCGACCATGCAGCGACAGTGGAGAGGAAAAACTCCCCTTTAACAGGAAGAAACCTCCAGCAGAACCAGGCTCAGTACAAGCAGCCATCTGCCACGTCCGACTAGGGGTTTGAGGAGACAGAAAACTAAATTAGAAGCACAGGAAACTGAAAAAAAGAGAGTTTATAGCAGCAATTGTAGAGCATCACTGGAAACATCTCAGCCCATGTTCTCATCCAAGAAGCTGTCTCGGCTAACAGAACGCCAGCCCAGGTGTGGTTACCATGGAGAGAAGAACACTAAGAGAAAACAAAAGGTTAACAAGGTTGAAATAACGGTAACTAAGTAGATTGGACAAAGGAAGAAAGTAGCAGAGAGAGAAGTGGTCAGATTGTCCTCCAGCAGTCTAAACCTATAGCAGCAGAACTATAGAAAAACCTAAATATCCATGTCTGTGTCGATTGTAACTACGGTGACTTTTTACAGCCTCTAACAAGTTTTAGTCTGGGATTGACTTCCTGGTTGAATTTCAATGCAGAAATGTTTTCCCAAACCATGATGCTTCCGCCACAAGTTTGTTTTCTTTCCTTCACATTAAAAAGTACTTTGTTGGTATGTTCTATAAAATCCTTCTGAGGTACATGGCTTTCGGTTAACTAGCCGTGAAAAGGTTAATATATACTTTCCTAAGACACTTTTCAAAGACCGAACCGTTCCCACTTGTCTCCCACAGATGCGGCATTGCTCTGGCTCTCAACAAGCTGTCCCAGTACCTGGACGAGTCTCAGGTCACCCCTCTCTTCCTCTTCTTTGTCCCTGATGCCCTGAACGACCGCCACGCGGAGGTGCGGCGCTGCATGCTCGACGCTGCCCTCTCAGGGCTGAACACGCACGGGAAGGTAAACCGCTGACTTGTTCTCATCTTAGGCCAGCGTCGCCATTTGCCGAGTAAACGCGCGTGATGCAGCCGCTTTCTGTGTCAGGACAACGTGAGCTCCCTGCTGCCGGTGTTCGAGGAGTTTCTGAAAAACGCCCCGCAGGACGCCAGTTACGACTCCGTTCGTCAGAGCGTGGTTATTCTCATGGGATCCTTGGCCAAACATCTGGAGAAAAGTGATCCTAAGGTCAAACCCATTGTGGCCAAGCTGATAACTGCTCTCTCCACACCGTCACAGCAGGTAAATAATCTCCCCTACGTCTGAGCTTTAAGATAAAACTCTTGACGTACAGTGATTTAAAATTCTCTGCATTCCTTTACCCAAAAAAAATAACTTTCAACACAAGGTCCAGGAGTCTGTTGCCGGCTGCTTGCCTCCTTTAGTCCCTGCCATCAAAGACGATGCAGCGGGAATCGTGCAAAATCTGCTGCAGCTGCTGCTAGAGAGCGACAAGTACGCGGAGAGGAAGGGAGCTGCCTACGGACTGGCCGGGCTGGTCAAAGGTCTCGGGATCCTAGCACTCAAACAACAGGACATCATGACCAAGCTGACAGACGCCATTCTGGACAAGAAGAACTTCAGACAAAGGGAAGGTCGGTGACGTTCTGTTTTTCTCGTAGGAAATGGGTTTAAAATCATAAGGCAGGCAGTTGACTTGTTGGTTTTTTAGGGATGTGTGTGGCGTCTCAGTGGGAATAAAATAACTTTTGTATGTGAACTTACTGATAGAAACAGGTTAAATATGCTGCAGCAGAAAAAATGTCACCGACAGCCACATTTAAGATCTTGCAAACAATCTCTGTCTGCATTTATGCGGAAATTGTCTAATTTTAACAAATAACTTTTTACTAATTCACCGTAGACATTATTATTATTGGTGGACCAGCTTTAAACATTGGACAACACTGGGTTGCACACCTCTTCGTGCATTGAATGTTTTGCCACCGTTATCCTGTTGAAAAACCCCCCCAAAAAAGAAGAAATGTATAAATGGCCCAATAAATAAATCAGCGCACTCACAAGGAACCGAATATGTTTAAAACCTTGTGTTATGACGTGGTTGTATTTATTTATATGAATTTATTCTCCAGGCTGGTAGAAAGTTAATGCAAGAAAATACAAATACATATATTTGTAATGCAAACCATCCTATAGGTGAACGTTGACCCCATAAGATGGCAACGGTTTCCTGTATCTGGTTTCTTTTTTTCGGATTTTCAAGGGTGCCGCCTCGTATTTTTTGTGTTTGTCTCTCTTTTCTACTCTTTCTCTGCCGCTTTCCCATTAAACCTTCATTCCTTTGCTTTGGGCTGTGCCGTTGCAGGGGCCCTGTTTGCTTTTGAGATGCTATGCAACATGCTGGGGAAGCTTTTCGAGCCGTACGTGGTCCGCGTGCTGCCACACCTCCTGCTCTGCTTCGGAGATGGAAACCAGTACGTTCGGGAGGTAAGCGTCCACAACGGGAGCTGGATATAGCCGGCCAGGATGTTTGTTTGTCTTTTAAGCTCCAAATAGAGATGGAAGCGTGTTAAAATGCAGACGTAAAGCCGTTAGTCTTCTTTCTTTTTGTTCGCATTGCTGTGTTTAATGGAGCAAAAACACATGACTGTGTTATGTCTAAACAAAGCGGTTCTAGTCTTCCACTAAGGAATCATGTCCGGGATCTGAACCTGAGGTTGCAGGAGGTAGATTTTAATTTCCTTGTAACCCAGTTTTAAACGTATCTCCATTTCTTCTGCCTGTAATCTTTTAAGGTTTCAAAGTTGAGGAATTTTTTGATAGATTTGTTGCCTACCGTACATTCCCTTATATATATATATATATATATATATATATATATTTGGTGCTACTTCCAGGCTGCAGACGACTGTGCCAAGGCTGTGATGAGGAACCTGAGCGCCCACGGCGTGAAGCTGGTCCTCCCCTCTCTACTGGTGGCTCTGGAGGAGGAGTCGTGGAGGACAAAAGCAGGTAAGACATTCAAGAGGTTCAACCTGGGTTTGATGGGGTCACCTGCTGGTTTTAAGGAAACCAAAAATAGCAGGAATAATATTAATACACAGTTCTTCTGTGTATTAATATTATTACAGTGTTATTTTAATCTGCAGTCAACTCTTCAAAAGCGCAGCAAAGATTCTCCTTTTGTATTAACGGTCTCTCTCTCTCAGGCTCGGTGGAGTTGTTGGGTGCCATGGCCTACTGCGCGCCCAAACAGCTGTCCTCCTGCCTGCCCAGCATCGTGCCCAAGCTGACGGAGGTGCTGACGGACTCCCACATCAAGGTGCAGAAGGCCGGCCAGCAGGCGCTCCGACAGATCGGCTCCGTCATTCGCAACCCGGAAATCTTGGGTGGGTGACTCGCATCCGTCAGGCGAAGCTGGCGCATAATGTGTGCTATTCTATAAATATACGCTGCTTTTCGAATCATTCAAATAACGCTGACATCCTGGAGATCCAATTTGGATCGCGTGCCATTTACTCGACCCTGAGCGGAACGAAAAGCCTTTTTAATGTTAACCTTACGAGGCAAAGTTTTCTACAGACGCCCCTCATTACAACTGCTATAAGAGGTAGCAGACAACAAACAACTGAGCCTATGGCATCAACGTTGCTCTGTTATATGTTAGTGATAATCAAATTTTGGCTTCCTAAACGTGCCGTGCAGCAAGATTTCGTCCCTGTCCTCTCCCCCAGTTTTTGAGTGCATGTTGATTGTCTGGCTTTCTCTTCCTCCAGCTATCACTCCAATCCTGTTGGACGCGCTCACCGATCCCTCCAAGAGGACCCAGACGTGCCTGCAGATATTGCTGGACACCAAGTTTGTGCACTTCATCGATGCGCCCTCCTTGGCCCTCATCATGCCCATCGTCCAGAGAGCCTTCCAGGATCGCTCCACTGACACTCGCAAGATGGCCGCGCAGATCATCGGCAACATGTACTCGCTTACCGACCAGAAGGTTTGTGGCTTTAACTCTAAATCTACCCTAAAGTTGATGGATCACCTCAGCCCTGATGTCTTACCTGATGTGTTGTGCGGCCTACAGGACCTGTCTCCCTACCTGCCGAGTGTTATTCCTGGACTGAAGGCGTCTCTGCTGGACCCGGTGCCTGAGGTGTGTTCCGTCAACATTGCTACTGTTCACTGACATCGTCCCCGTGCGTTATTCAAACATCACCTAATCTTCCCCTGGCAGGTACGAACAGTCTCTGCCAAGGCTCTGGGTGCGATGGTGAAGGGGATGGGAGAGTCCTGCTTTGACGACCTGCTGCCTTGGCTCATGGAGACGTTGGCATCTGAGCAGAGCTCCGTAGACCGCTCCGGAGCCGCTCAAGGTCAGTCTCCTCCTCCTGCTCGCCATCCGCCCGAGTCTCATCACACATCCGCTTCAGTTACAAAGAGGTTTTAATGGTCCCGCCAGGTCTGGCCGAGGTAATTGCTGGGCTGGGAGTGGAGAAGCTGGACAAGCTGATGCCAGACGTGGTCCAGACGGCCAGCAAGGTGGACATCGCCTCCCACGTCAGAGACGGCTACATCATGATGTTCATCTACCTGCCCCTCACGTTCGGAGACAAGTTCACCCCCTACGTCGGACCCATAATCCCCTGCATCCTCAAGGTTCTGCCTGCTCGGACATCTCACGCGTACTAAAGCTGAGCCTCTAATTCCCTCCTCCTCTGATTGTCTTCAAGGCCCTGGCTGACGAGAACGAGTACGTGAGGGACACGGCGCTGCGAGCCGGCCAGCGAATCATCAGCATGTACGCCGAGACCGCCATCGCCCTGCTGCTCCCCGAGCTGGAGCAGGGCCTGTTTGACGATCTGTGGAGGATCAGGTCAGAGGATGATTGGCTGTAGGATTCATGGTCTCCTAATAAAACCTGATGACTGAAAGCGTTTGTTTGTTGCTTTACAGGTTCAGTTCAGTCCAGCTACTGGGAGACCTGCTGTTCCACATTTCCGGGGTGACGGGAAAGATGACCACGGAGACGGCCTCGGAGGACGACAACTTTGGCACCGCCGCATCCACTAAAGTCTGTAGAACCTGCTTTAGACAAGTATAGCATTTGCTAGTGTTTGGGTCAGATGTTGCTCAGCTCTGTCCTTCCTCCTCGCAGGCCATCATTTCTGCTTTGGGGGCAGAGCGGCGCAACCGCGTGCTGTCCGGCCTCTATATGGGCCGCTCTGACACCCAGCTGGTGGTCCGACAAGCTTCCCTTCACGTGTGGAAGATCGTGGTATCAAACACCCCCAAAACTCTGAGAGAGATCCTCCCGACCTTGTTCTCCCTCCTGCTGGGCTTTCTGGCTTCCACCTGCCCCGACAAGAGAACCGTACGAGCTCACCCTAATCCGTGGAGCGCGCCCTGTTCGTTAAACCAGTTCAAAGCCGTCTCCGTTATCTGATGTAATGTTTTGCTGTGGTTTTAGATCGCCGCTCGAACGCTCGGTGATCTGGTGCGGAAGCTGGGAGAGAAGATCCTCCCGGAGATCATTCCCATCCTGGAGGACGGGCTGCGCTCGGACAAGAGCGACGAGAGGCAAGGCGTCTGCATTGGACTGAGCGAGATCATGAAGTCCACCAGCAAAGACGCGGTAAGTGGAGCAAAGCAGGGCCAAGCATGGGAAGCGGAAAAGAAACTGAGCTGATGCTGTTTATTTAAAAGGTGCTCGTGTTCTCCGAGTCGCTGGTCCCGACTGTGAGGAAGGCTCTGTGCGACCCTCTAGAGGAGGTCAGAGAGGCTGCGGCCAAAACCTTCGAGCAGCTCCACGCAACCATCGGCCACCAGGCCCTGGACGACATCCTGCCCACTTTACTGAAACAGCTGGTGAGCAAAAGGGGGACGGCGTTGAAATGGTTGTTTTTAAGCATCCCAGAGCTCCTGCGATACACTTTCGTGTTTCCCCAGGACGACGAGGAAACAGCCGAGTTTGCTTTGGACGGGCTGAAGCAAGTCATGGCAGTGAAGAGCCGCTCTGTGCTCCCGTACTTGGTCCCGAAGGTGAGGCTCGTTTTCCTGCTTCAGGCCTTCCAGGAGTCCGTCTCTGATTAACATTACCTCCCTCCTCCAGCTGACTGCTCCTCCAGTGAACTCCCGTGTGTTGGCCTTCCTCTCTGCCGTGGCAGGCGATGCTCTGACTCGCCACCTCAGCGTCATCCTGCCCGCCCTGCTCTCTTCGCTTAAAGGGAAGCTTGGAACAGAGGAAGAAGCTCAGGTAGAGGCAGCATTTAATCCCTTTTAGTCGTGGACCTGTTAGTTCTGTCCTCTTGTTTATGTTTTACATTTATTAGGGTACATGATCAGTTAAGTGATAAATTAAAGGAGTATGTTAGTCATTATATACAGAGATGTATATTTACACTCTTTATTATTGTAAATGTTAGGAATTACAGCTAATAGTCTTTTTAATAATATTTTCTATCTTAAAATAAAAGGACTGCTGGCTGGTTGGTTGCATATTATAAATTATGATCCTCCACAACTGGTGTAAGCCCCTAAAGCTCTGACTACAGAGGCTCGCTGTTTAAACAAAGGCCCAGTTGAGGATAAGACATAGCTGCAGTCTCAAACATTCAATAAAGGGGAAGTTCAGTCCTGTCTTGTTTCTACTGCGCAATAGATTTGGCCCATTTCCATTTAGACGGCACTTTTCCTGAGCTTTGTTCTAACGTCACACGCCTCAATCCAACAAAAAACAAGCGGGTCACGTCTGTCCTCGCACCACTTAAGGCATTCTGGTTGAACCCGGCGTTCCAGTGAGTCCAACTGATAATGGAAACAGTGCCTTCGATTTCACCGACGCTCCTTTTAATCAGGTCCAAAGTCGACCAGGAAGTTGATGCTTCCTTCTGCTGACTGGCTTTATGAAGATGCATTTTTCATTTTCCAGCCCACCTGTCCACACTTAGAGCACAAAATTACAGTACATGGCTTATGAAACCATTATTTAAATCTCATGAATTAAAACTGCAAATGGATTCAAAAACAATTTATCGAATATAGAATTATATAAGTGTATAAATAAATGGATTAATTTCAATTTAAAAACGTACATTTAATTATTTGTTTTGTTTTTGTTCGCATGTCGAAACGCCTCATAAACTTCAACTGTCAGTTTAACCACTGGAATGAGCTGTTGTAATTTTTAAAGACTGCAAGCTCTATTTCTCTAGTTTGTTCTGAAATGCCAGTAATAAAAACGTCTTATTCAATGTTTGCGGTGGACACCAGCAAACTGGCGCAGTTTAACCCCACAGTAGATCTACAAAGTGTTTTCTAGAGCGAGATGAGAAACGCCAACAGATTGTGTGGATTCATAGCTTTTCAATAGAAATGAAAAATAATTATAATTACGGTACAACAGAATGGTCGCCCTGTACAAATCCAGATCATGTCAACTAAGGATGTTTAATTATATTGCAATAATTTTCCTGCCCAGCATTGACTTTCAACAGATAAAAAGAAAGGTGTCACGTTTCTTTTCATTTTAGGGCAATAAATCATGAATTTCCTCAAACTGATCAAATGACCTATTATTCGAATGTTAATAAATGGCTGTCACTTCATTTGAAGAGTACTTCTTAACATGAAATCAAGAGGAACATGGTATCGCAACGCAATTTGGAAATTTTTATTGATTTTTGTTTTGTTTTGCTGGTGGAATGCAAGAGTGGCTGGTAACAGTGCTTTAAAACCAATAAACATTCTGACTCCATTTGCTGCTGAAATATCCATATGTGCATTTTACCTGGGAGAAGGTTTGCGTTAGCGTGACGTCATTTGCGTTGGGCCAGGACTCCAGTCTCGTTCTGCAACGCGACGTTAAACAGCCCCGTATTTTAAAAACTAATGAGTTTAAGGACTCAGATACTGTTCTTTGGTGACGTACTCCTGGCTTTTCTATTAATTACTAAATTATAACCAACTTTTGTTCATTTTATATGGTCAGCTTCTGCTCATATATTCATCTTCTAAGCACAGATGAGAGGTAAAGGTTTCTTATATAATTTCTTTGTTGAATTGAAATTAATTATAATTACATTGTTTGTACTCTGGGCTATTTTAGGATTTTTGGATACAAAAATGTTTACAAAAGTGCATGAATTGAAATGTATTCAGTCGTTTTCCAGCTCTATAGACAATACTTTCAGCTCACTAGTTGCTTTTTATCATGTAATATTTTAAAAAGATAATTGTATTTGTTTCCCAACAATTGATAAACTACAATATTTTTTTAAGCACTGGCATCAACAACCGTGCTGCATGTCGGACGTTTTTAGGAGCCATCTAAAAATGAGCCGTCTGTTGTAGGAACTGTGCAGCTGTCAGACCGTGATCCTCTCTGTTGAGGACGAAGCGGGTCAGAGGGTCATCATCGAAGACCTGCTGGAGGCCACACGATGCGCCAACCCCGGCCTCAGGCAGGCCGCCATCACCATCCTCAACGCCTACTTTGCTCGCACGCGCCTGGATTACAGCGCTCACATACGCACTCTGCTCTCAGGCCTCATCCGCCTTCTCAACGACTCGAACCTGGAGGTCCTGTCACAGACTTGGGACACCATCAACTCCATCACCAAGGTCTGCTGACGGCAAATGTGCAATCTGCTGTGCATAAAGACCAAAGTGAATAGCTGATGTGTGTTCTGCAGAAACTGGATGCTAGCAGTCAGCTGGCGCTGATCGATGACCTGCACCGCGACATTAAAGCGGTCGCTGCTGATGTGAAAGGTCAGCACCTGCCTGGTTTCTGCCTCCCCAAGAAGGTAAGAAAACGACCAACACAGATCAAACATTGTGTTTCCCTCCCAGATAAAGCTCTGTTCTGTTTAAAGATGCTTCCATGGGACCTTTGACTGTTGTTCTAGTTAACTTAGGTAAAAAGTGGACCCTTTGCTCATTCTCAGTGCCATACTCCTGGTTTCACCGATTTGGGGATTTTTCTGTGCAACAAAACTGAGAATTCACCTATTAGCTCATTCTTTCATAGAGCATATGTAAAATTTCATGTTTGAACAATTCAGATGCATTTATAATTGTTTTTATAGGAATCTTAAATAACTGCAGTTTTTTTCATTATGGGAGCGTTTGGGGTCAATAAACTGGCATGAATATACACTAAGATGTTTTAGAATAAGGCTGTAAACAATTTCATGTAACATTTCTAGGTGAATCATACCAGTAGGCACCATTAAAATGTTGTTGTTGATTATGTTGGTAAATGTCTGTTTTACATGATTTTGATCACTTGTGCCAGCAACATAGCACAGGGTTGGAAGTCTGATGATTAAAGCTTTTATAAAGTTATCTGCATAACAAACTGTAGGAAAAAAACTATCTAAATGATGCAAGAAAGTGGTCAGTAGTTCAGACCTCAACCCATCTGAGCGCTGTGGTTGCACCCCATAAGAGTTTTGTTCACAAACGTATATGCAAAACTATGGCTCAGAAACTGCATAGGTCCTCACAGAGAAACATGACAACTATTTCTGCTAATCTTTGATCTGCACCTACGTTTAATAAAAGCTCAACGTTTGATCAATTATTAACACTAAGTAAGATGTGGTTTGTTCTTATATTAAAGTCCTCTTATAAGAGTTACCCTTTTTGGTTCATTTGGAGCAGAAAGTTGCCTTCTATCTTAAAAATAAACTCATCTCCTTTTTTTTTTTTTTATACAGGGTGTGACTTGTATCCTCTCAGTCCTGAGAGAAGGAGTCCTCACAGGAAGCCCTGAGCAGAAAGAAGAAGCTGCTAAGGCCCTGGGTGGAGTCATCAGGCTCACCTCTCCTGAAGCTCTGCGGCCGTCGGTAGTTAACATCACTGGACCCCTTATCCGCATCCTGGGAGATCGCTTTGCCTGGACAGTCAAGACGGCTCTGCTGGAGACTCTCACCCTGCTGCTAGCAAAGGTGCAAGGCCTGACAGCTCCTGAAAAACCCCAACGAACGGTCGAGTCTGTGGCGAATGTCTAATCTGCCGTGTTGCGTCGACAGGTGGGCATCGCCCTGAAGCCCTTCCTGCCTCAGCTCCAGACCACCTTCCTGAAGGCGCTGCAGGATTCCAGCCGTGCGGTGAGACTGAGGGCCGCCGAGGCTCTGGGTCAGCTGGTCTCCATCCACAGCAAGGTTGACCCGCTCTTCACTGAGCAACTCTCAGCTATCCGCAATGCTGAAGACTCTGGAGTCCGGTATGCACCCGGCTCACAAAGTCAGAATTTGTTTTTTACATTTGTCTCCTGGTAAGAAGAACAGGTGGCTGGACTTCATGACCCCCGCAAAAAAATAACACTTTGATATACTTGGCCTTTATATGGATTTATATGTTATATTTTAATTTAGCTCTAATTGATGGTTTCAATTAGTGCTGCAACTAACGATTATTTTCATAAATGATTAATCGTTTTTCATTATTAGTTTTTTTAGCCTTTACTTTCCAATATTAGCCATTAAAAACACATTTTCAATAACAAAAAGGAAAATTGTGCCACTCACTGCGGTTTATTTAACTTGATTTAAAGGAACAAATGAACTCTACAGTGTAAAATCGTTTTTAGGCATTAAATACAAAAATATGGTAGAATCCCTTAACCTCCTGACTATCAGGAAAAAAAATATATTGTCCAATCAACATTTTTTTTTTATTCCACAATCTTTGTAAGGTAATTAGAATACTGAAAATATTTTTTGGGGAAAACAAGTTTTTATTTTTGAAATATCATGTGTCCACTACAGTGGACATCAGAACACCATGAATTTGAAATTGAACCTTGATGGCAACCAGTTTGTCCCAAAGAAAATATCCAATCAACATAAGAATGATTTCACATTGACAAAACTGTCCATCATCACACTAACATAAATATTAGTGTGAGTATCATAGCGATTCCTGTTCTTACTTGCTATGATACTTCAAAAAGCAATTCCCCTCCTTGGAAACACAAAGGAACACTTTGCACTTTGTGCACATCACATATGTTTTGCTTGTGCAGCCAGATCTGCGACACCTTGACTCATGCGTTTCGTCCACCGTCTCTGGAAGATGGAAGGCACCGTAGTGTCCCCCAGTAATCGGCTTCTCACCAAGAAGCAGTTTGAAGTTAAGCAACTTCAGTGGTTTCTTCCCCAGAAACTGGCAGTCACTCTTATACTGAAGCCATGAGTTGGTGATTGCCAGTTCAAAAAAGTGGGAAACTGCACACACTGTCCATTTCAGAGTGAGTGAAGAAACTCAACATTCGGGCAACCAAGTCCACGCCACCAATGTTGGGGTTGTACTCAGCTATTGCCAGGGGCTTTGACACCTGGACGAATCTTTTGTCTTTCTTGGACCCTCTTCTGCGTGTGTCCTGAGGTTCAATGCCATAGGCAGAGGATGCCATGACAACTGGCTTGTTGTCCAACCATTTTGACTTCAGGAGGGCTTCGCCTGACAGCCATCTCTGATTCACCTCTTCCTTTCTTTTTGAAGATCTTATCTTCTATGATATTACAGTCCTTTGGAACACTGTTACTCATGACTGTTCCAGTTCCTGTTAACCCTTTTGTCATCAGGGTATCAAGGAGGTTGATTGTGGTAAGGAACCTGTCAAAGAACATGTGGGTTCCTTGAGGAACAGACTGCCAAATGAAGAACAGCTTCTTCTCCAATGCCATTTCCTCCTGTAACTTGGAAGATGGTATTACCTTGGTAGACTACAAAGTCCAAAACCAGGCCAGTTGGTGCAGCCAAGACAAACGCCTTCAATCCAGTTGGATGTGGTTTGCCTGGTACATACTGGCGCACTGGGCATCGGCCAGTAAATGGAACCATTTGTTCATAATTGCACAATTTCCCCGTTCTAGGCAGACTCAAACTTCTTTGCCCTACTTTGGTCAAGAGGGGCCTGATTCTCCACAAGTGATCACTTTTCTTTTTCATCATCTGAAACATCAAGGTCATTGACGATCTTGATGAAGTTTCTAGGCTTGTAAAACCGATTTCTGGTCATGTCCAACTACAAATGTCCACTACAGAGGACAATTTTTCAAGTTTTAAATACTACACTAAAATACAGTCAAAATTCTTCATCTAATGTTTTAATATGCTGCCTGCTAAGAAACTTATTTAGAATATGCCAACAATTATTGAGTGTTCAGCATATTAACAAGAATCTCAGATATGTTCACTTAGACTTTCTAACATTTTCAGTGCAAATGTGTTTTTGCCACCTTAGCCACGCCCATGCGTAACAATGCTAATGATTGGCTGCTTCTTCTACTGTTCCACCGGTAGAGCAGCGCATTAAGTTTCTCATTACTGCCACATACTGACCACAGACATCACGCATTATGTTAAAAATAGGCAGCTTACAGTAAAACGTGATTATAAAGCAACTAATCGACAACTAAATTAGCGGTCAACTAGTTTAATAATCAATTTTAATCAATAAAATCAATTAGTTATTATAGTTTTAGTAAGAATGTTGAGCTTGATGTGGTGATGAAGCAGAACTCCATGTAAACAGCAGAATAAAACCAACAGATCTTACGGCTGTTCTTCTGAATAAGCCAGCAGGAAAACTGATTGATAATATGTATTTATATTAGATTTTGAAATATCTGGAATGAATATCAATGGTAATACCTCTCAGATACAAGAAAAGTACTACAGTTTTATTGTATATTTATGGCCCTATGAGTCGCATAACAACCGTGCCAAAGAACTCTGATACATCCTAAAACATCGCAGTATGGATCAGACTACTTGTTTATCATTGTTTGTTAACAAAGCTGCACACCAGCTCAGCTCCACATTAATTCCATCCTCTGCATTTAGTTCTAATTTTGGGAAATCACCCAGTTTTAATGATGAAGAGCTAAAAATCTCCACAGATGATCTGCCGCAAAATTACTGGTTATAGTCCGCTACTTCTTATCACCAATTGATCTATTATTGATTTTCTGATGCTGTGATTCACCGGCTCACTCAATAAACTGCCTCAGAGCTTTCTGGGTGGGCGAGTGAGGGAGGGGTTTAGGGGTATTAGGGAATATATGCTATGTTATACACTGCTCAAAGCAAGGCAAACATACATGTAGGGCAGATTTCATGTAGACGGCATTTTAAAGTGCTTGATATGAGGTTTACAAATTGACAGTTTAAAAGCATTAAAAAATACATACAAAAAATCCTTCAAAACCTATTTTTCATCAGTGTTTTTTTTTCTGTTCCCATTTCCAGTTTCAGTTCTTGGATTTGCCTCATTTCTGTCTTAAATGTTGGATGCTGCATTTTTCGGTATCAATCTTCTTTTAATGTCCAAATTTTTTTTCAAGGTGTGAAAGAGGAAAGGAAAATATTGATATTTTGTAGTCAAACATTGGTTATAAGCCACAGCTGCAATATTAAGATCGGATATAAGTTTTCATATCTGTGCATCCATAGTAAATGTTATCCTCCTAAAAGTAAACTTTAGGGCTTTTTTTTTATTTTTCCTTATTTTTATTTCCCCTTGAAATAAACAATTCTGTTCCTTTGTTGTCCTTTTGCTGTTTAGTCATTAAGATTTTCAAGCCAGTCTATCCATAACATTTCCAGATCTAGGTTTAAAGGCATGGTGTCAAAACCTGGACAACATCATTTTCAGATGAGCATCGAACTTTCCTTTTTTTGTTTTGTTTTTGTCAGCGTGAAGAAAATTTGGTGTTAATGACTCCTCTTACTATTTCTGACACATTTCTATAAGTGTCTTCCGCTCAAGTGTGAAATAAACGTAACATCATAGTTAAGTATGTGCAAACATGAGAAGTGTAAGCTTGGCCGAGCTATGACAAATTCACAGCTCGTCTCGATAAAGTCCTTTATGCGTCATGATATTGTTTTTTTAAACTATTACAGCTGTCATTTATATTTGCCTCCCGCCTGTATGCGTTTGCAGGGAAACTATGCTCCAGGCTTTGAGATTCGTCATCCAGGGCGCCGGATCAAAAGTGGACTCGACCATTCGCAAGAACATTGTTACCACATTACTGGGCATGCTGGGACACGACGAGGTACGATACCGCCAGCAGATGCCTTGCAGTACACTTCGGAGGTCAACATGTCAACACTTTAACGGCATCCTGCCACAGTTTCTAATGTGCAAACTGAGACAGACTCAAATAAAGCAAACATTTAGGGGAGCTACTGCAGAGGAGGGCTCTACAGACACATTTTCTTTGTGATCACAGTAGAAAAACGGAAGTCGAACAGAGGATGTGGTTTTTCTGAATAGGTGGTTTTGACTCTTCATGTCTCTCTGTAACACAGAACCTCTGTCTGACTGTGTGTGTGTGTGTGTGTGTGTGTGTAGGATGCAACTCGAATGGCCTCAGCAGGCTGCATCGGCGAGCTGTGCCCCTTCCTGTCTGACGAGGAGCTGAAGAGTCTGTTACTTCAACACATCTTAGGTTTGTATTTATTCACAAGTATTCCAAGCTTCTCATTTTGTCAAAACATAACCTGGAGCATCATTCAACTCCATTTTATGTTACACCCAGTGGTGCAAGTTTAAAAAAAAAACGTTAACAAATAAAAACTTTAAAGTGTGGTGTGCTTTTTTTTTTTTTTGTTCACATGTGCCAAGTGACCTTTTGGGGTTATGGTCCAACTCGTTTTGCACATTTAGGGCTGGACTTTAACTGGGACATTCTAATATGGAAATATCTTACACACATTTTCTATGTAAAACTTCCTTCCATTGTTGTTTTTACTGTATGTTTAAGGTTGTTGGGCTGCTGGAAGATGAACCTCAGCCTCAAGTATTTAAAGACCTCTAAAAGGTTTCCGTCGATGATTGGTCTGCGTTTAGCTCCACCGCTCTTCCCATCATCTCTGACCAGATTTCTTTTGCACGATGCTGCCACCACCTGTATTTTATGTCTTTATATGAGTACAGTTACAGTTTTTGATTGTACCCATGTTGCCCAAAACAACCTTGCTGCTCCGTGTGCGTAAACAGACCCAAGCTAATGTTTTCCGGCCTCTGTTCAGCGGACGTGTCTGGCGTGGACTGGATGGTGCGTCACGGTCGTAGCTTGGCTCTGGCTATAGCTGTGAAGTCTACTCCTGAGAAGCTTTGCAGCAAGGATTACTGCCAGACCGTGACTGAGACGGTTTTAACCAACGCCACCGCCGACAGGGTGAGCGCGGAGGGCCTTCAAAGCAGATCAGTGGGTTAAACTATTCTATGTTTCCATTATTGATGTCCGCATGTGTGATTCCTCCACCAGATTCCCATCGCTACCAGTGGCATCAGAGCTATGGGGTACCTGATGAGGCATCATCTCAGGACAGAGGGGGGCAGCAGTGTTTCCCAGCGATTCATCACACAGTTGGTCAAGGTATGACAAAGAGAACCGTCCACACTCAGCTGGTGATCATATTCACTTCCTTGTTTTGTTGCTGCAGGTGAGGAAAAGTGAGAAGTGTTTGAACAAAAAAGATTTTGTGTCCATACTGTGTGTGCCGGTAAACAAGTTTTGAATAATTATTCACCACAGGTTATCTATGGGGGTAAAAAGGTTTATTTACCACATTACAATTACAATTGCTGTTAAAAAAAAATAAAAAAGCAATTCTTTAGGTGTTCTGTTGCTTATTAATGTACTCAGTAATGTAATATGTAAACTGAAGTCAGCTGTGAATGGCTGCGGAACGATAAATCACAGGTTCATAAATTCGTAAAGAATATACAGATGAATTAATAACATGTCTTTAAACTACTAGTTATTTAAATTCATTGCTGGAAATGAACCTGATCTAGTTTACTAGTTTGTTTGAAACTGCCTCTCATATGTTATTCATACTCCTAGCAGGTTTTAGTTATTTCCATTTAACTAACAAGTTGGTTTCAAAATCAATCAAATCAAAAATACTTAATTTATCCCAAAGGGAAATAAAATGGTGTTGGAGTAGCTCGTTTAACTAAGGACTTATTGTAGATGGTGATGGCTGTGGGACCAGCACTGCCAATCCTTTAAATACCGATCAGCTCTTATAGTCAGGGTGACACTGGAGTCGGGGATATGATTGTGCAGCCATGTCTCAGTAAAACACAATACTGTATTCCCGATACTCTTGCTGAGAGTACTCTTGCATCGCCCATGATGATGGTTGCCAGGGAGTGTTTTGTAATTTCTCCTCCTCTCTCCTCTTTCGTCCTGCTCTGCATCCACGGCGCCTCCTTTTTAACTCCTCTGGGACTTCTGAATTCAGTTGCCGTATCATTTTTGCTTTTCCAATATTAATCAGCTGCTCCCTGTTGCTATGGTTACACATCATAACAAAAGAGCAAAATGTATAAAAGTATCAATGAAAAATCAATCCAGCTGTACAGCATCCGAAACGACAAGGAATAGTTCCCCAAAAAAGCCCAGAGAAAACCGGAATGAAATTTTGAAGAAAATAAAAGAAGCAGAGTGTAAGCATTTGAATAATTGAGTAGATCTTAAATTAAGAAGATGCCTTTAAGTAACACAAGCAGAAAAAGATGACCATAGTGGGTTAGTCAGGCTGTCTGCTGCAGTAGCCAGTATGTAATACATATGACGAAGTAATGTTTCTTTACATAGAAATAATATAACATGACTACAGATAATGTGACATGTTATATTACGTTATGTTTCGCATTAACGTCTGCATCCCCCATGGATGCGTTGCTCATATACCTCAGGCTATTTCTCTAGCGTCTCATGAACGGACCTAAAATTAACTATTAAAGTATTAAACCTCGCACAGAGTGATGTGAAGTAGGGACTCTTAAGGAGCAAGAAAGTCTGTCCATAGTGCTGCCTTACAATAATTAGGCACACAGTTTGAGAGTAAACTTTCAGTAAAAAAGCTGTCATCAGATCATAACTTATGAGTTTGTAATAGATGTTTTGTGTCGTGTTTTGATCATGTAACCCCGCAGTGTCTTCAGAACCAGTCCAGTGACATCAGACTGGTGTCGGAGCGAGTGCTGTGGTGGGTGTTCAAAGACCCGGCAGTTCCTTCCATGGAGGCCGGCCTGGTCAAGCCCCTGCTGAAGAGTCTGCTGGACAACACGAAGGACAAGAACACCATGGTCCGAGCCCAGAGCGAACACACCATCGTCAACCTGCTGCGACTGCGCCAAGGAGAGGAAACCATGCAGGTGGGTCTCCCGGCTCACTGCCGGTAATCTCAGCAATGAAAGCCAGCGTCTCAGATTAACTCTAACCGTTCCTCTTCTCTGCTCGCCAGAGTGTCACTGCCATTCTGGACTCTGCAAGTAACGAACTGCTGTCGGAGTGTCACCGCCGCTCACTGAAGAAAATTGCCAGCCTGCCAGACTCCAATGAGGAGATCGACGACACCATCCTAACATGATGGAGCAGGACTTATTAATAAAACGTCAGCTAAACCATGACTGACGCGGTGAAGCAATTCGGAGTGATCGAGAACCCCAGACACCATCAAACCACATGCTCACATTGAACCAGCATGGGAGGAGGTGGAGCCGCGGAGAAGTTTTGACCCCTTTTGTTTGACTTTCCTCAATCCCCTGCAAATATTTTTTGTTTTCTTTCACGTTACACCTTTGTTTTAGCCGCCTTTCAGCCCAGTTTCTTACTTTTACCTTTTATCTTGTGCCGAACGGTTTCTTATGTACCGAACACTTTAGGAAGACCCAACGCCAAATCTGTTTTTTGATATATTCCCAGTGTTCTGCTACAACTTTTACCAAATTGATTTAAAGCATTCTAGATGCAATTGTGAAGAAAGCCACCCCTATTTTTAATTTTATTTGGACTTGGCATGCGGGAGATGTTTGGGGGAAGATGAATCAGTCTATCAGTGATACTGTTGTAAAAAGGCAAAACAGAATAAAAACTGATTTCATAATGTGTGGAAGATATCGAGAGGTTTATTTTCTGTGTTGGTTTGGTCCGATGTCACGGGTTAGAACTGCAGTGTTGCAGATTAAGAATTAGTAGTTTTTGTCTATTTGTGTCAGCAATGTAGTAACCGTGCTAAACATCCATATAACAGTCCTCTGTCTACATCATCCTACAGTCTCACAGAGCTCCGCACAAGCGTTTGTGAGATTCGTGCGCACACGCTTAAAATTATTGTTCCTTCAGAAGATCTGTGCTCTGCAATGCATACCACTGCGTGCTCAACCTGGTGGCACAAAATCACGACATAGAAACAAGGCGTTCAGTGTCAAGTTGCGAGTGGCATGTTTTAGCATGTGTCTTATAATACTGTGCGCTTTACGTATGGGTTAAGTGCAGAAATAGACCCCGTAATTTAGACTGCACCTAATAATCCGGTCTGTATTATAGTGCAGATATGGTATTTGTATATTGATGTATAATCTTTATTTTTTATTCTCTCTGGGGAAAAAAAGTAATGTGGTTACCAGAAAACACTGAAACTTTATTTATTTTTTAATAATAAACAATAGATTTATAGGTATTCCAGATAACATAGCCAAGTACCACTTTACAATAAGATGACTTATACTTTATAGACATGGTATTAATGTATCTGTAAACTGTTTAAAAACCATTGTGTGGCAAAGAGACAAAACTGACCACTTTCTTAACAAATAGTAACTCAAATCTGTATACAAGTAATGAATTAAACATTTCTGACAAACATGAAAAAATACATTAATTTGTAGAGTAATTTATTTTTATCATACTTTCAGAGTAACAGACTATAATGCAGTGATAATGTACAATATTATATAAAAACTATTTGCAAATTATTATTGTACATTCAATGTAATAGCTTTGTCTGATTTGTTTAGTATAACTAGATAAAATATACAGATGAACAAATTTGGTTATTTGAGATGAAAACCTGTCAGTTTTTTTTCTCACAATTAAATCATGCGTAATAAACACTTGTGATTACTAGTGTTTATGGATGTTTACAGAAGTTAAACTATCAGCCATCTATAAGTAGAGCCTGTTTGAAAAGTTATTTTACATACAATGTGGTGACCTTACTAATTACTATTGGCACCAGACTGTTTTTCATCAAATCTATAGTTAACTCTAAATATATTATTAATAATAATTACTGTAATAATTTAACATTAAGCTATTTTTTTATTACTAAATAAATATTTTGTATAAATTCTATCAACTATTTGGTGTGTTTTTTGTCAAATGAGTAATTAATAAAAGGAAGAGCCTCTAATAGTTCAGACATGCACTGATTGGTGTTTGCCCTATGCGCGCGCTGCAACTGGAGCATGCGCAGTGGGGCTGCAGCTGGAGCATGCGCAGTGGGGCCGCCTCACACTTGGGCGCAGCTCCGCCAGAGAAGGAAGCAGAGTTTCCGGCTGTTGGCAGCGGAGCAGGAGGTTTGCTGACGCCGCGAAACCCCGAGGAAAACGCCGTAGGCTCGGCGGGGGGGGGCGGGGGCTATTCGTTTCAAGCTTCGGTTGTGTGTCTGTTTCTTCTCATCGGGGGATTTGGGGGCCGCGTACATTGTCTACGGAACAAGGGGGACGTGAGCTACAAGCCGAGCTACGAAGCTGCAGCGGGCGGAGGCTAGCCACCAGCTACCGGCATGGCCAGGGACTACGATTACCTCTTCAAGCTGCTCATCATCGGTGACAGCGGTAAGCCGAAGCCGGGGATGCTGAACGGGGCAGTGGGCCTAGTCGATTTAAAAAAAATGATAATAATTTCGAGGTGACCGGGTGGTACCTCCGTGTCCCGCCGTGTCGTCTCTGGACGCCTTCACCGTGTGCGGGTGTCCAGATTTACAGCGAGAACAGCGAGGGAACGGTCCGCCATGTTTCTGAGCCAGTGACAGGGCGGGGGTTGTGCGTCCGGACCCGCCGGGCCGGAAACCGCCTCCACGTCTTCTGGGGTGGTGTCTCACACCTTTTACCCCGGTAGTTAGTTGGTAGTTTATTGTATCTCCAGAGCCTGTAACACATTCAGACCTAAATGGCTTCCCCCAGGCAAGCGTGTGTCAGTTTGGCCTCTTGGTTTTATCCGTTAGCTGAAGCTAAGCTAGCATCGTTGTTTCATGCCTGGCAGCCTAAGTAACGGCTCTTCAGTGTTGGTCTGTCGGCTCTAAACGCTAATTATTGGCACAAGTACGTCTTGTTTTTAAACACTGTTCATGTGAGCCGGATAGCCTGAAAGTCTGAGCTCCATGTTTGTGGGAGAGCAAGCTGAAGGGAGAGCAAGGCGGTTGGTTGTATCGACACAGGTGTCGCCAGTTAGCACGTTTCTGTACCAGGGTTTCCTGAACTGAAGCAAGAGAAGCTCAGAGCCAAAGCTGGCTGCTGTGCCAGGCTTGTTAGAGGTGCTCCTCTGGTCTGACTCTCATTCTTTTAAATGTGTTTTGTCTGTTTGTAGGGGGGGGGGGGGGGTCAATAATCCTTCCTTTCACTGACAGCTCCATCCTGGCACAGTTACCCCATCAGCTGGCCAGACGTGGTGCAGAACAAGGCAGTACTGCATCCCCTCAGCATCCTGCACACAGCCTCCAGTGTCCCTTCAGCTGTCGGCTGATATTTTAGGGCCAAGCTTGTACTGATCTGTTGGAATATGGCAGATGTTCTTACTTGTTTCGGGTTTGGGAAGGTTTCCGTTGTGCTAATTAATCTATAACGGATCAGAAGGTGAAACAGTGGAAAGTCAGAACATTGTATGTTTCCGTATTCTATAGTTTCATCATCCAACTTTAAACGTAACTGGAAATCCTAACCCTGTTTAGTGGATCTCCACAGATCTCTTAAGGTTTTAAAGTATCGCAAATGTTCCTATGACTTAAAGTGAGTTTTAGTTAAACACAAAGGCCTGTAGTGATCATGGGTTTATCTGGTCGTGTGGAGAATTGGAAAAATCAAACCTCTCCGTTGATCAGCTGGCTAAAACAATACACCTGAATGTCTGCAGAAATGTTTGCCAGGTGTTACAAAGTTGTGTTACTACCATGATAGTGAAACCAAATCAGTTCAATTAAAAAAAAAAACTTATTGACTCAGAAAGATATTAAATGCTTTAGCGGACATAATAAATGTCTCCTCAAGTCGTAGATGCTAACAGCCGTTGACTCGATGGATCTCCTGTCCATGTTGTTAGTCCACATACATGTAACTGCATTTACGTGTCTGCTGGCCATGGAGAGCCGTTTGAAACGATCTAGCTGCAGCTTATTTTCAGGCACTGTAAACTCCCCGACAGTGTCGCCGTTTTTCTGGGTTAGCCTGTTCCTGCCAGGGAAAGTGATTTTTAGTCATTTTTCTTGTCCCGCAGCTGGGAGGCCATGCCCTCTGTTTCTGTAGTCTCCTTTGAAGCTTTATCTATTGTTAGTCCGAACAAAACTCCGCGCTGTAGGGATCACGAGAGCGCATGACCATTCAAACATTAGACGACGACAATAACACAAAAGGAAGTCAAAGTAACCGGCTGGGAAGGAGAGCCTGCGACCAGAAAGGTGATCTGTTGAGGACAAAGCAGGGATCCCGCTCGTTTTCCGTTTTATTATATTGTATCGTTCCACCTCGTGATATTTTTTAGTTGGTTTTTTTTCTCAGCCTATCCTGCTGATTGTGTTTGCTTTACTTTAACAAAGAAGTTTGAGGTTTTATGTATAACTTGACTCTCTCATTAACAGAAGTCACAAAAAGGTTTGATCAGTTGCTGCCATTTCTTTCTCTCCTGTTATAAATCATGAGAAGGTGACGTTGAACTCTGTTACACCTGTAGACTTCCGAGACACGGATGTCGGTTCAGCTTAAAGATTGTAGCCATCTATTTATTCTCGTTAACTTGTGCCCTAATCTTCTTCCTGTGCTTGTTTCCTTCTCAGGAGTGGGAAAGAGCAGTCTCCTGTTGCGATTCGCAGACAACACATTTTCAGGTTTGTGGTTTCACCTTTGCTCAGACCCACGGCGCCACACGCCTTTCTCACAAACGGTTACGTCACAGCCGCAGACCTCCGCGGATGATTTATGTGATAGACCAGCACAGAGTCAAAGGGAATGAATGTGTTAACTTGTTTTTAACATTTCTCTTACAAATGCAAACCAAGTGTGGGCTGCATTTTTTATTGGACTCCCTTTACTGACACCCCAAAACAAAATTCAGCTAAACCGTTTACTGCCAGTTTTGATAGAAATACAACTGTTTCATGGGAGCATCAGAGAGGTTCATGAACATTAGTGAGCAAACGGCATCGTGGAGAGACGAAGGAAAACGGCAGGCAGGTTCAGGGGAAACGATGTGGAGAGGTTTAAAGCAAGCTTGGGTTATAAAACAATGTCCTAAGCTTTGAACGTTGCTTCATCTGAAAATTAAACGTCTATACACCCCGCAGACATGGTTGTCCAAGGAAACAACTGATAAGAAAAGCAACTGAAAGACAATGGTAAATGTGGAGGAGCTGCAAACGCCAACAGCTCATGTTTTTTTTCACATTTGCCACCAGCTGTGTAAGAAACACAGCAAACACGTGGAAGAAAGTCTTCCTGTCTGATGAACCAAGGCTGAACTTTGTGGCCTAGTCGCAGTGATGCCACGTGTGTTGGGAAAACTTAAACTACACATCTCCAAACATGGAGGCGACTGGTCAGAGTTGATGTAGAGACTGTAACAGGTTAAGAATGGGACAGGTGTTCATCTTTCCATAGAGCAGTTCAATTTGATTGGGTTCATGTCAGTACTGGGTCGTGTGGTTGACTTTGCTGCAATCCCCTCATACTGAGCATGCATGTAGCGACAGTGGAGAGGAAAAGCGTCCCTTTAACAAGAAGGAACCTCCAGCAGAACCAGAATGTATCTCAGAATGAGCGGCCGTCTGGGTTTGAGAGGAAGGAAATCAAAGAAACTATGTTGTAAATGAAAGCAGAGGAGCTTCTGCAGGTGTAGCTGCTGTCTAAAAGGTGAAAGTTAACCAGACCAGATGTTGCTTCTACAGAGGCAAACACACCGAGAGAAAACAGGAAGCGAACAGAAATACCTTGCAGCTTATGGAGTGACGGACCAGTGGTCAGATGTCCTCGAGCTGCCTCAGCCTATAGCAGCAGAACAGTAGAGATGGCCTGTATTCGTATCAGAGACACTTAGCTGCTATAAACTCTTTTATCCTGTGCTTCTAATTTAGTTTTCTGTCTCTTCAAACCCCCAGTCGGTCGTGGCAGATGGCTGCT
>JAVLVB010000371.1:673133-719046 GCA_032876305.1 Orestias chungarensis
AATCTAATGACTCTCTCAATCTAATCTGACCGAGGTTGAGCTGTGTAATGAAGAAGAAGGTACTAAAAACCTTATTCTGCTGATGTATAACCCAGAAGGCCTGCAGGTGGAATCGCAGCAAATTGAGGTTCTATTAAGTACTGACCCCAAAAATATGCATTTAAATGTGTTCACATTAATTAGTTAAAAGCCTTTTCCTTCCACTTCTCCAGTGTTGGTCTATCACATACTTGTACATGTGACCGAATGTAGAGACGGTTGGGCGGCTTGATTACTTCAGCACGACGTCCCACAGTCGTATCTCTGCCATCCTACATCTCCTCGTTGCTGCTCACAGGTAGCTACATCACCACAATCGGCGTAGACTTCAAGATCCGGACGGTGGAGATCAACGGGGACAAGGTGAAGCTGCAGATTTGGGATACAGCAGGCCAGGAGCGCTTTCGCACCATCACCTCCACGTGAGCACAGTCTCTTTTTTTTCTCCACACTGACCATTCTAACCGAACCCTTGGGAGGCTCTTTGTGGTCGTCCAATGAGGTCTTATATGTGAGGGTAGCCGTTAGCTGTCGACAAGTTTGAAGTTTTTGCTTCGCATGAACCTGGGTGGGATTCTCCACACATGCTAATTACAGATGTAAGAGGGAGGCTCCATGCAGCTGCTGCAGCGGCAGCGCTATACACCCGCAACAGCGTCACTTATACTTGTTGGTCAATATGCTGCAGAACTCACTCTGATTTCTAACTTGATTTCTGGGTCTCCATGAAACATCACTGCTCTCCTAACGGCGTTTAGATCAGTCAAAAGAGCATTTTTAATATAAAGGCTGGCGGTTTGTCCTCATGTACTTGCATTTATTTGATATGTGCTGCTTAGTTTGTCTGGACTAAAACATGTTGCACCATGTTGTGAATGGAGATCGGATACATCCCAGTGATGTGAACGATAAAATAGTTATTTTAACCGTTTATTTCAAGTTACATTTTTGTAATGGCTTTTTTTTAAATATAAAAATGTTCTGATAATCTAAGGTAATATTTAAGTAATCTGTCTAAAATCCCTGAATTTCTTCACATTGCAATGTTCTATTGCACTGTTAGAATAAAAAATAGCAGTTTCAGCTTGTTGGCCTGTATAATTTCAAAAAATTTTATTGAGGAAATTAATTGCATTGTATTTTATTTAGGGTTGTAAGAGTAAATTATCAAAATTTGATAAAAAACTTAAAGCGTGGAAAATGCTTTCAAACATAAGCAAATCTTTTGATCCATTCATGTTTCTTCTACTGGATTTACCTGGAACTACCTCCGTAAAAGAGCCTGCATCAATTCTCTCTTAAAAAAACTTAAATCTGATAAAAACAGGAAACCTGGACCAAAAATAGCCTGATCTGATACATCCTCTACTTTGTGTGGCAGATGTTACAAATCTGAACTGCCAGCTTTTCATGATCGTCACAATTTCTCGTAGACCCCCCCCCCCAACTCATCCCCCTCCATTGTTTGCAAATTGATCATCATCGCGGCCTGGAGCTTCTGTTAAGTGGGAGCGATTTTCATTCTCCATAAATTAGAATAATTCCTGACTGAGCCGAACGCTGTTGCGCAACTGCGTTGATTCAGAATGAGCTCAGCACGGCATCCGAAACATTTAAGTGATTACCGCGCGCCCTCGGGTACGATGCCGATGTTCTCGTTTGGACAATGTGTGTGGTGTTGTGTTCCTGCTGCCTACACGTCTGTCGAGCTCAGCATTTATGACCGCTATCGGGTATAAGACAAAAAAAAAAGAGCTCTGGGATTCACGCCAGGTAAAGTTGATTCGCTACTTTACATGTCAATTTAAAGCTTTAAGAGTTATTTTGAAGCCTGCTGTTATATTGAGCAGCTGTGGAACAAACAGGCGCTAGAACCTGCAGTAATTCGTGTTATCTTGCTATAGCACCTCTCCACTGAAACCAACTTCTTAGTAAGCAGGCCTCATCAGGAAGCCCAGCAGTCGTTCCAGCTGAAGTTACAAAGTGTTTAATAGGACTTCTTCTTCTACTTCTAGCACATGTTGAAGTACGCAGTAGCTCACAGAAAACCTAAGTGTTACCTCAGGTTTCAGTTTGCTCTTCTGCACCGGCTCTTACAGCAAGTACCGTAAAGGTTTTTTTCATAATGTCGGGATACTAATTAATATGTCTGACCTATGAAATTTACATCAATATAATTAATAAAGGTCCTTAACTATTAAAAATAAAGTAGGGTTGCACTGATCTTCTTCAGCTTAGTTGCATAACAGACCGCTACAGAATATCTTTCCTGCCCACAGCCGTCACCACATCTGCAACAACTCCTTAGTTAGATGAGATACTCCAACACTCTTAATTTCCCTTTGGGATAAATAAAGTATATTTGATTAATCTTACCTTTTTTTTCCGACTGATTTGTGTCAGTCAAAGAGCCAAGAGTCTGTCATAAAGAATAAAACTCACCTCAAGCTGCAAAAAACTATTTTAGAAATATGCACAATATTCAATGTTTTCATATGAAAGCATAAAAAGCAGCTGAGGCTTTTCTAGGAAAATGGTTAAAAAGCCAGCGTGGTCAAAGCTAGTTGGGTTTAAAACCTGTTTATTATACGCAAACCGGCTCACATGTGGCTCTGGAGCAGAAGGTTATAGACGTTGCTTTAGGTGGTAAAATGTAAGGAAACGTAAAAATGATGTCTGATTTGCTTCCTTCGCTGGTGCGGTACGTTTTAAAGATGTGAACATGGCAGCCGCTCCAGTTCAGACCAGACAGCTGTTGCTGGTTGTTCTAACATAGATACTTAAACCAGAGGTGCTGATATGTTTCTGTGATAACAGGAAGTGGCCTGATCAGATAAAAACCTATTAAAATGTATCCCCGTTCGGATTCTAGCCAACACTGACACAAAGTTTGAATGTTAGTTTAGAACTTGTCCACACATAAATTGGGACTGAATAATATTTAAAATAAGATGTACCCATGGAAACGATGTCACCGTGACGATTTCTGGTGGGATTATATGGTCGCTGTTGGCTTTACTGCTCTTTTTCCATCAGCGTTTCCATGACGATGACCTTAACCCTTTTCAGCCAACTCCTTGGTGTCCCATGTCCAACTCTGCTGCAGTGATGTAGATAGTTTGTAACCATGTTAAATCCTTGTCCCTTTGTGAGTTCGGCAGGACAGACGAATTCTGTTCCCGAGAACCCAAACCAGTCCTAGCGGTGGGAACACTGCGTCGCGGAGTTCACCTAAAGTCATGAGGCAGTGTGGATGTTTTGGGTCGCCGTACCAGCTCGGCCAGATCTGCAGGAATCCTTCTGCAGAACAGAAGGCCTGTTCAGACTTATGGTTGCTCTCCCTGAGGTGGAGTGATGTGGCGCCTCATTAGGTCCTAAACCAGCTGCTAAAGGGATTGCTGTAAAGTCAACGACAACACAAGCCATTGTTTCTGTCTGCTGATTCCAGAGGAGTGAATGCTGCAAGTCAATGACTCCATGAATCTGCTGGGGTTCCTTAGATTGGAAACTTTTTCAAATTGATTTGTTTATGATGTATCTGTGATTTTCTGTGAAGTGCCTTGAGACGACATCTGTTGTAAATTGACGCTATATAAATAAACTGATTCTTGATTCTTAAACTGCCGCTAGCAAACGTGTGGAAGAGCTGCTCAGTTCAAAGGTCCATAAGATTTAGGTTTGGATGATGGGAAGATTTATTGTAGCTTATGATGTTTTTTTATTAGTAACTCCTTGAATGACATATTTTCTGATTATAAGGTCATAGTTCACCAGTTGTTCTAACTATTTTTATAGGAGCTCAAAATGCGCCCCTAACTTTGTTCCCTGGGACTTTAACAAAGGAAGCAGGCCCACAGCATGACAGATCCGTAATAATCGCTGCGTCCTTGTTTTTATGTTTGAAGATTTAATTTTTGGAATCTCTATTTTATTTTTATTTTTTTAGTGTTTCTTTTTCATTTTGTTTTTGTCTTGGTTATCGGTCAAGTATTAACTAAAAACCCAGTGTTGGATTCTCTCATGCTGCCACTAATAGCACCGATAAAAGCACTACAACACAGGCAGGCATTCCAAGAGGTAATCCACACCCGTTTCTGTCCATCAGCCGAGACAACAAAGTAGTATTTTTATTTTTTTTGTTAAAGGCAGATCAAGACTCTTCAGCTGAGTTATAAAGCTTGGTTAATAATAAATGGGTCAACTCTTAGTAATATACTTAATCAAGCCTCTTCTAACTTTCCGCCCTATCAAAGGTAATCATAGTTCGCATGATTCATTCTTGCATTCATGCCGATGTTGGTCTCCTGCAGCAATGAACAACATCGCAGTCGTAGTGGAAGCTAACTCGCTGCTCCTGTCCGTTTCCTGTCTTCCAGATACTACAGAGGAACGCACGGGGTCATAGTGGTGTACGACGTCACGAGTGCCGAGTCGTTCGTCAACGTCAAACGATGGCTGCACGAAATCAACCAGAACTGTGACGACGTGTGCCGAATATTAGGTGGGTTTTTGTCTTCAACGCGGCTTAAGAAGGCCCTGTTGTCTGTCCGACCAACGAACGCGGCAACGATTGGTCCCTGCGTTTTTTTCCTCAGTGGGAAACAAGAACGACGACCCCAGTTCGAAGGTGGTGGAGACGACTGACGCGCAGAAGTTCGCCGAACAGATGGGAATCAACCTGTTTGAGACCAGTGCAAAAGAGAATATCAACGTTGAAGAGGTAAGGCAACGTCTTCCAGCTGATGGGGGGGTAAAATACTTCAATGTTACCCTTTTAAAAGGATTGACACACATATTCTGGTATCTGTAATTTCTATTGGGAATAGACGTGATAGACCGACTGAAAGAAGCTCACAAAAGGATGTATCAAAATCCTTTAAGCATTATAAATCTAAAACGTGTGGCATGCTTTTAAATTTTAAATAAACAGATTCTCAACTGGATTGTTTTTCATATGACGAGGTTTGATCGAAACCTATTTTCTCGTACAGCTGGCCTGATTTCTCCGGGTCATGCACTGTTTACACGGTTATTAGTTTGATTTTATGTTATTTTTTTATTAATCCCCAACTAACGAACCTCAAACATGAATATGAAGGCATGTAAAAGCCAAGTTTTAGATTTGTTAAAATCAGTTATTATTATAACTAATATTATTAGGCAACTAAATACAAAACCCATCTAACTTTCCAATAAACATTTTTTCCCCAAACAAAAACAAAAAATAGCCACTCTTGAAAACTTTAATGGCCGTTTCATTCACAGAGTCTGTGAGTCCCTTGATGATGTTTCATACAGCAGCAACAGGAAGTTGCATTGCCTTGTATTTAGTGGTGCCAGAGTAAAAGGGTTTAATACGAATGTCTGCCACACTTTTCATACGTTTCATATTTGGAACCGTGAAAACTCTGCCTCAGTTGACCATGATTTCGTTGCTCTGCTCTGCTCTTCTCTTCGCAGATGTTCAACTGCATCACAGAGCTCGTGTTAAAAGCCAAGAAGGAAGTTCTCGCCAAGCAGCAGCAGCAGCAACAGAACGACGTGGTCAAACTCACCCGGAACAGTAAACGAAAGAAAAAGTGCTGCTGAGAGGCCGGAGAGCGTCTTCTGTCCACACACTCATACACGACACGATGGGACTCATCTAAATTAAAGATTTAATGAAAAGTATCAAATATAAATGGAAATCTGTCCCCTTTGGACAAACTAATCATGAAGAAAATAGATTTGTACAGATTTTTATTAAATGTCCGATCAGGTTTTATTTGGATTGCATCAGATGAGCTACTGTTTGAGCCGAGGTCCTTCTCTGATGAGGAATCTGAAGCATCTGCATAATCCCCCTCATTCCCCCCTCAGTATCTCATCTCTCCTTCTCATCCCGCTGCACACGGGACGCTCCGAGCCAAAGCTGGCTCCTCACCCGGTCGGGGAACTCGCGTTTTATTTAGACGTCTCGATTCGATTGATTTTTTTTCTCTGCCGCCGGAGCGAGGACGTCGCGCACGGCTGCGAAGGAAGAAGTGCAAACATTTCATTGGCTCGTGCCATCATGAACTTCTCTGTTTCGCCGTGATTATGAGACCCATTTAACTGAACTGATTTCCTCATGTATCATTTTGTGTATTTTGCCAAGCTTCCCCTCCTTAATCATTAACTTCCAGTCATGCTGAGCCAACGTTAGCAGATCTTCTGTTCTCCATTGTTTTTGTTTTCCATGCAGCTCTCTTGATTGCTCTGGTCACTGCAGTCTTACCCTCTGGGTTTTTTCTTTAACAAAGATAATGCCAATATTATAAAAACAAAAGAAAATCTATATTATATATGAATATATAAGGAGCTCAGCACAGCCTCTCATTGGACTGTTGCCATAGTGGCCCTCGGCTGGCCTGGATCCTGGGTGTATCGGCGTCTGGTTGGGGCCCCCCGTTGAGCCCTCACGACGTACTTCCTCCTCCTCTTCCGTGTTTCTGCTGCCGCTAGCCTTGCGTTCCCTCAACAGAAACCTATCAGCACCTCCGTAGGCGACGGACTCTCCATCTGCAAGTGAAGAAACTGTCTTTCGCATCAGTCCTTTTTTGTTGGTGTTTGATTACTTTCTTTTTTTACGCGGGGCATGTATCCCTTTTGTTTTTAAGTAGCTAATGTTTCTGGGTCCTTTGCCCTGCATTGTTCTTCATCGCCTCCAGAAAGTGTCAGCAGGCAGTCGGACACTCAACGAGAACAGATGGAGATTGACGGCGGCGCTGGAGCGAAGTCACGTTCACCACCAGAGAGGCTGAAGCAGCACAAGGCATCCATCACTGAATTCATGGGGGGGGGGGTCTTTTTTTTAATTGGGAGAGCATTATTACTGCAGATGGAGGAGGAGGTGCTGTGGGCGTGTCCATACTGGGATTCTGATTCACGCCAGGACCTGTTGATTTCTCTCTACTGTGTGTGTATATGTGGTACACACACGGTATATAGTGTGTATATATACAGATGTGTGTTTATATTCCATGTAGAACATACACACACATGATGAGCGCACCAGTCTGTGCATGTGGTACACATGCCCCGTGGGCTGTGCTTAGAAACACTCGTCAGCTGTGGTTTGCTGTACACTGGAGAAACAGAACATGTACTATCCAACTTTCCCACATGAGTAAAATCGGTAATAAACGTTTTAACAAGAAATAAATATTTGACACCACCTGACGTTGGTTTCCGAGCTTCAATTTTGACAAAGTGTCTTCAGTCTGTGTTGGTTTGGTTCATTAGCTTTTAACCGCATCAACAGCGAGACACTGACTTTAAAAAGAGCAAGGGACCTAAAAAGGCTCAACAACCTGATAAAAAAAGCTGGGTCAGTTCTGGAGACAAATGCGGAACCTCTGGAGTTACATTGAACCAAGAATGTCATAGACAACCCTGAACCTCCTCTTCATGAGACTGTTACTGGAAAACAGTCTCTTTAGTCAGAGGCTTCTTCATCTTAGTTGTAGAACAGACCGCTACAGGAGATCTTTCCTGCCCGCAGCCATCACCATCTACAACAAATCCTCAGTTAAATGACATACTCCAACATTTTATTTCCCTTTGGCATAATTTAAGTAGTTTTGATTCGATTGATAGATTTGAATGGCTCTTTATAATGATCTATACTGGCACTGGTGGCTTCTGACATGGGCATCATCTAGCGAGGGGGCGTCATGACAACGCTTTAAGGATATAAACACAAATTAGTACAGCATAAACAGTATGAATCGGACTCACTTTTCCTGTAACTAAACAGAGGGATTACGTGGATCAGCTGCTTCATTTAACCAACAGTGGGAACCACAAACAGAAGACGTCCATCTCAATGAGACTAAGACATTAGGATTGTAAAGGATTTTTATTCGTACAAAAACAAAGGATGCTAAGAAAATTGCATGGTTAATGTTTGTTGTTGTTTTGTATTTTGTAACCAGATCAGTGCCGTTAGGTCAGTGGTGAATGGAAGCAATCAGTGACAGGAACACTCAGTGGGGATGTCTGTGTTTGGGTGGCAGCATCAGGATGTCCAGCCAGACACAGAGAGACGCCGCACGTGTTCTCAGATGGGGAGGAAACTCATTCAGTAAACAGACAGCAATCTACATTAAAAATCATATAAACAGAATCAAATATGATACAGTTTTATTTTGTAAGACACGATGTATATATGAAATCTACAGTTTAGTTCTAATTTGTTTTTACCAGTGTTGACTTCATTTGTGTCAAAATTTTAGTGCTTTTATTTTTAAAGATATATTTAGAAATGGGAATCATAAGTCACTTTAGTTGGTAACATCAAAACACTGACAGTGAATAATGACCTATTGGATTTTGCCATTTATCTTTATCTCACTGAGAGAGAAAGCAAACAGTTGAACTGTGTAGCTTTCTGGAGTTACATTAGTAAATATAGATCTTTATTAAATCAATTTGTAAAGTAAGTCTGAAAAAGCCCTGAAAAGAATCAACTCCCTCTTGACACGACTCTAATAGTTATTGTTCAAATTAATGTTCATTTTTAATCAGGTACCTAATATATGTTGTGTAGTAGCTTTAATGTATGATAATGGCGCCTAACAGCCAGTCTAACACACCTTCCACTTAAAAACATAATAGACCCTCATGTGAATTGTGTCATTTGAACTTTTTTAATCCCCTCCATGTTTGGAAGCTGCCTCGTGTCCATCTTTCTGACCGCTGGGAGCACAACGATTTCTAATAATGTGATGTAAAACTAAACTACGTTGGCAAGATTGAAACTGTTAGATCCAATCCCAGATAGTAACATCTTATAAGTTTTTAACGGAACCTCAAGATCTGAAGGGTTGTTGTTGTTGTTGTTACCAGTAAGAAATGACCTACAACCTCACGAGCCTCAATAAACCAACATATTCAATTACATTTCATATAAAGGATTTTAAGTCCCGCAAATTGCATTATGTCGGTAAAGAATTTGAATGAAGCAGATTTTTATTTTGAACACATTTTCATTTATAGCCTCAGCAGAGATTAAAAACAAAAGATGTCGTTTCATCAAAGCAGTTTTAGTTCTTCCTACAAAAAGAGTTTCTCTGTCAAAAACTATGCATTGTCTTATAAATATATCGGTTTCATCCAAACCTTACTCATTTGTTTTTTATCGTTTATCTTTTATATATAAAATCATTCTTTGGGTTGATCCTTCCCAAAAACCAGCTGAGGTGACGTGCACACATCTGCATTGCGTCATTGAACGTGAGCTCAAACACAGACCAACGCGAGACACTGAAAAAGAAATAATACAAATCCTAATAATCCCCCAGGCTCAGATATGTCCCCACGTATGGAAGCTAGGAAATCAAAAGGGCCCGTGAAGTATCGAAGCAGGAATGGAGGTAGACCGTCTCCAATAGGAGTGAATGCAAACCATCGCGCTGACGACCGCACAGGTGAGGAGGAGTTGTGGTGAAACGAAAATGCTTCTCAGCGACTGAAAGCTGCTGTTTTTGAGGAGTTTGGCCAACAGGGAAGATGACTGACATCACAGAGCAGTGCGTTTATTCCTGCAGGCGACGTGAGAACGTGACGGTAGATTTAAGGTTTATTCATCTGCCAGGGATGGCGATGCACAGTTTGCTGCGCTCGCCGTATTGAAGTGTCCCTTCATTTCCCTCGAGATCATTAACGTCGAGGTCAAAACTGCTTAAAAGAACAAACAAAACCCTGTTGGGGAATAAATCGAGGCATTAAAGCTGCAGAATAATAGTGAAAGCATTAGAGGAGCACAGGAAAACACTAACATGGGCTTTATATCTACTTAGATTTGCAGAACGAGGAGAGCATTACATTTATTTTACCCTAGATCTGGTTTTTGCTCCAAATTTGGTCCAAATTTTCTGAACCAGCACAATGTTGAAAAAGACTTAAACTAATAATAATACAACAAATCTAGCGTGTAGTAATACATTAATAATTGTATAATTAAAAGGAATAATGGCACTAAATTAAGGAATATTTATTATGAATAAAAATAACAAAAAACACGAATAGATAAAAGGATTATGTAGTTTTCCTTAAATAATTTAAGAGTCACTAAAAAGCAATAAATCCACAGATATATGAAGGTCATAATCATCTATGTGTCCTAGAGTCTCGATGAATATAAAAGTCGGTTTAATTTGATGTAGAGCCTCAAATTAGTGTGTGGTGCCAGATTTGATCTGAGAGAATTACACAAAGTTTAGGCCTGCATTAATAATAAATAACCTAAAAACCTTATTCAATGCAACAATGCATCAGTTCCCCAGCTGCAATTGTTGCATGTGCCTCAAATAAATGAAAAAGATGAAAAAGAAAACTTAAAAACAGGACACAGAACTGATAACTCACGGTTGAATGAGACTCTGTTATTAGAGCAACAACTAACCAATATGATTGTCACATTTTACTTTCAGCAACGTTGTTAAAAAAAAACAACAAAACAATTTAGATCATGTTAATGTTAATTTGGGACTTTAAAAAAATCTATAATTATGTTTCTTTACTTAAAAAAAACTTTTTCTTTTTCTTCTGCTGTCTTCTAATAATAGGAAATATTGGGTTTAGCAAACTAAACTATGATGTTTCGATGGCTATCTGGATAAAATAACTAAAATTACAGGATTTTTCTTTAAGAAATGTGTTTTTTTTATATATTTATCCCTAAATCGAATGAATGTTAAATGGTAAATCCATTTTGTTTTCCTGTTTAATTTCTGAATTCACCTTTAGTGCACATTTCCCTGACACATGAATAAAGCTGAGACAAGGATGATCCGGGTTCAGGCTCCTCCCAGTGCTGCCATAGTTCGAACTGGGAATCCTCCCGTCACCCGTCACCGTGGTCTCTCCACCTCTACGTGGTTGGCAGTGGCGTTTTTTGCAGGCAGTACAGATAAACCTTTCTCTACGGAGGTAAACTTTGAGACCCTGTATTGTTCTGTGTGGGGGTTGCTGGCTCAATTCCTCTGGGGATGCGTTGGGACAGATAAAGTGCAAAATGATGGTCAACCTACCCCCCACACACACGCAGACACACACAGACACACACACACCATCAGCGCGGACCGCCGCCCGTCTTTGGCCCGTTCCCCATGGACTCCCTCCGTGTCCCTCGCCTCGTCTGTCTCTGCTGTGCGTAAGGGGAGAGTCCAGCCGCGCTCAGCTCTTCTTGAAAAAGGAGAAAAGCCTCCTGTCCCGCTCAGAGACGCGGCGCGCTCGTCTTGGGGACTGGCTCCGCGATGATCCGGACAGCGAGGTGTGGACCGAGCGCCACTCGTCCTGGTGCTTGTCCATCAGCTGCTGGTCGATCACTCTGTGCATGTCGTCCTACAGGCGGACACAGTAGAGTGAACGAGAGAAGACAGACCTCAGGGAACCCGTGGCGGGTAGCAGAGGCTGGGCCAGATCCAGTTAACTGTTTTATACATTTTAAACAACTGTAACTGTAAAAAGGTCATTTAAATAATTATTCAGATTATAGAATCACATTTAGCAGAAGCTATATGGATTTATCAGTCTTTTATATCATTGTGGAGTAAATTTGTCCGGTTTTAATGGTCCACCATGGCAGAAACCAGTTCTCTACCTCTTAAACTTTCACTCGTGTTTTTACCAAATACTGTTTTTGTGTCTCGGAGTAACTGTTTGGAGGCCTTTACATGTGTTTTACATGTCTATGCCTACAAAAGAAGTTCATGTTAATCTTTTATACTGAGGCCACCAGAGGGCTCTGACAAGCTACGACATCGAGCCAAAAATCTTTGGTTTCCTCGTTGAAGTAAATAAACCACGTTACAAGAAGGCTCCCCTGATAAATGGCTAACAAATATATACTATTAGGTCCTCTATGAACCCTTTATAGATGATTGAGTGTTAAATATGCATTCATTTAGGTTGGGAAAGGGACAAATAGTAGAGGTTTCTTGTCAAGAAAGTCAAGCAAATCGGATCACCTGTTAATTTCACCTCCAAATAAGTTTTTACCTTGTATGCAGAATAAGCATTTCCAAACCAAATTTCCAAACATTTTTGCTTCATTCATGCATTATAAAGCTATCAAAGGAAACCTTATTTCAAAGTGTAAACCATAACAGCATGTCTCAATGATTATTACACATTTACGAATGCACAATAAGATCCTAATTGTATAGTGTGGGACATGCTATGAACTCCTAATAACAAGGAAACATTTATTTATTGTTAGCTTGCACATATTTTAGAACAATTATAAAGATTAGATGATGTCTTTTGTCTTTTCTCACCATTACTTATGATCATAGTTATTGACTCATAAAGCATTCAGAGAGTAATTAATAACACATCTATTTAATAGCCATCATTGAGGTCTAGCCTTGCTGTAAAATGGTATGAAATATTCAATGCTAATGTGAATTTTGATTGTCTATTTCATCCTCCCAGTTAACATGAGTCCAGTCCAGCCTCTTGGCTAAAGTTAAAGAGTTACATTACAGAGAGATCAAGTGGGAGGATGGAGACTTAGATGGTTCTAGTAGCTTGAATGAGCTCATCTCCACAGTCAGTTAACCTCGGCATGAAATGACTCAGCATGGCATGGTCGGGTTAGGGCAGTGAGACAATGGATGGGGCAACTCAGGGCTCACCTCTACGGCAGGAGGAGGGGGAGGTACCACGGGGGTGGGGGGGGAGGTCGGCACTGAAGTTGAGAAAGGCCACTAGATCAGAAACCACAAGAGCCAAACAGTAAAGAGCCCTGAGGAGGCGAACTGTGGGCAGGGAGAAGAGAGGGGGGAAAGAAAAGCTGCCGGTTACAGACGAGGGAGGCGGACGAGAGACACAGGCAGACACACGACATGTTTCACTGCACAGCAGGTGCACCAGCGCGTCCGCACAGACTCTGTCGGCCACTTTAAGTCAAAACGCACCAGTTCAAGTTAGACCAGGGGAATTGCAATGTGGAACGGTAGTCTCATTTCAGTCAAACGGTGAAGGAATGCACTAAAAGCTGGTTACACAGTTTGATAAAATAATAATAAATAAAGAGCTGCTCTTTTGTTGGCTGCTCCTCCTCTCTGACCCACCTGCCAAGCCTCCAGCTGCTGTGACAGGTTGAGTTTCTGCTGGATGGCGTCCAGAAGCTGGCTGTTCAGAGACATGATGTCTATTTTACATTTAGCCAGCTCCACTTCCACAGCTTTCTTCCTGCAACACATACACACACACACACACACAAATGAGGCACAACGACAGGAATCGCTAGCTTTACAGCTTTGTCGTGGAGACACGGTGGGAATCTGTACTTTGTCTGCATCAAGAAAACATTTAGAATGATGGCAGGAAGTTATTTAATCAACGTGATGATGCAAAAATAGTAATACCCATCTGTACATCGAGTCCCGTGAGAACCTGCGCTAAGCTAACGCAAAGCAGAGCTACGACATCAGAAAAGATGAAAATAATATTTCCTCAGAACATTAAGGAGAACTACCTCCTCGTACGTCTGTTTAACAACAACGGGGAGTCAGAGGAGCTTTCAGAAGCACTGTAAAATGGACTGCTACAGGCATCTACGAAAACTCTTGAAGACAACTGTATGATTTGAGTCATACCAACATTTTCTAAATGAATCCAGTGCATTTGCTCTCAGCCACTTTAACTCTTAAAAAAGGACAAACGAGGTAAACATGCTATTGCTTTTAGCTGTTTAGAGCGCACAGCAAACGACGTGCTCTGGTCGGAAAAGAGGTTTGGATGCTGTTCACACGCATTTTCCACTTGATTTCATCAGTGTTGCTAATTTAAAAAAAGAAATCAGCTCGATGTTCTAGACATAAATCCACACCGCCGCATTTAAGTTAATGTCTACACTCAGAGAATCAGCCTCAGACTGTTGCTTCCTATTCAAATGTCACAGTCATATCATGTTTTTCTGTGCAGCCAGAGGTTGTGGGGATGCAGCTAGATTATGTTTGAATGCTTCATATTATCAATTTTTATTTGTATATTCCTGTTCATGCATGTTCCTTTAAATCTGTCACACAATCCCTTAATATGTGCATTTATTTTTATCTATTAAAAATGTTTTTTGTGCGTGTCAGAGTGAGTTTGTATTGTAGATCTTGAAGCTTGTCATGTTTAATTGAATAACAATTGAATAACAGCTTCTCTACGGCGCGCTTGACCCTTCGCTTGACCCTACTTGGCGATGGCGTCGTCTCTGTCTCTGATGGCGTTCTGGAGCTGCTCGCTGGGCTCTCGGACACCCGCCGCCGCCCTCGTTCGCTCGTTGTCTTCCCGGAGAGAGCAGATCTCGACGGAGAGCAGCGCCACCTGGAGGTTTCACAGTGGGGACGGGACAGCAGTCAGGAGGTGACTGGACGGCCTCGGTCGGCACCGTCAGACAGAGTGGCGCTCACACGTGAAATAATTACTCGACCCAGTTAAACTGGAGCTGACAGTCGGGCGGATGTTTTTTTTCTTCTCTTGCAAACGGAAGAAAGTGGGTTGCCTTGGTGGCTCCCAAAACTCCCAGAATAAAGTCCACAGTGACAGTGAGAAGCTGAGCAGCAGAGGTCAGGTACCTGATTGTGCAGCTGTAGCAGCTCCTCCTCACTCCCTCGTGCTTTGTGCCGCTCTGCCTCATAAAGCTCTCTGACCTCCTGCAGTTCCTCTCCTAGTTTCCCCACCGGCTCCTCCAGAGCGTCCTCGTCGCTGCGCCGCGAAGCCTTCCAGAAGAAAACGAAAACCCATTTCATTGCAGCGAAAACTAACATGTGAATAGTTTTAAAGGAGTCCATAAAAAAGAATTACTGCGGATTTCTATCGGGGTTTTTTTGTACACACAACTAAACATGCTTCAGCTAAAACTAAAATCCAGGATTGTCCAACAACATTCTGAACATTTCGGCCAAAAATTAAGATGAACTTGGTTTAAAATGAATAGATTTGTCACATTTGTTGCTCAATGGTGCCCGGTAAGCAGGATTTTTTACAAAGGATATTTACATGTAGTATAATACTAAGCAAGCTGCTCTTAGATGCTAAAGCTAAAGGCTATTCTCAACAGAAATCTTCACCTTTTTAATCGTATAACTGGGACACAGGCGTCTCTACTTCTTAAAGAAGCTAAAATCCTTCAAGCTTTGCAGCAAGATGCTACAGATTTTCAATAAGTCTGATGTTGAGAGGGTCACCTCTTCTGGACCATCAGAACCACGGAGTTGAAAAGGCTCAATATCTGATCAAGAAGACCGTTCTGACAAGATACATATACAAAAACAAAGTGTCCTCAGCCAGAGGCTTCCTAAGATCAGCTGTAATACAGACCGCTACAGGAAATCCTTCCCGCCTGCCTCAACAAACCCAATTAATACGAGTTACAACAATATTTATTTGAGCAGATTTGAATTTAAAACAATCCCATCTCTTAAACTGTTGTCATGTTTCTATCGCCCGATTATTTACACATAACTTAACGGTTGTTTAAATGGGGGATTGAGGCGCAGCAGAGAGTTTGAGTGGCGATTTACCGTAGATTCATTCCCATCCAGCAGATTCTGTGTTAACCTGCGCAGCTCTAAGAGGCTGGTGTGAAGGCTCCCCGTGGGCACGTCCTTGACTGAGGACGTCTCCGAGGACTCGTCCATGGAGGAGTCGGTGGACAGCGCCGAGTCGGTGACGTCGTTTCCCCGGAGATGGGAGCAGAGCGACCGAACCTCGCAGTAGGCCTCCCAGAGTTGCAGACGCAGCTGAGCAGGAGGCGTTTAGATGTTAGTGGTCCATGTTGCTACACAGAGAGACTAGAGGAGTCGGACTACCTGTTCCCGCTCCTGCTCCTGCTCCTCCTGCTCCATGCTCTGCTCTATCTCACACAGCAGGCTGGACTGGTGGGGGGTGAGAGTTTGAAGACTGTGCTCCTCGGTCAGCTCGGCCAGCTTGGCCGTCAGCTGTCTGTGGGACGCCTGGACCTCCCGAAGCTCCAACTGGCTTTGTCGCAACTAGGCAGAACAGAGCAGGTCAAACTTTGAACTTGTTGACGGCGCATAGCTGGAGAAAAAAAAAACGTCAATGACGAGCAAAATATTGGAGACTATGCAGCCATGTCTTATGACGTAACATCGCTGGCCAAAGTTTTTAAGAAATCCTTTTAAAGAAATATGAATGAGCTCAATAAGGGAAAAAGGGCTTAAATTGTTGAAATTATGGATTTATGGTCAGGAAATGTCCATTAACTCAATTAAATTTCTTAACAAAAGTCTTGAAATGGTTCAAAACGGAGTTTGACCGGGCTGCAAACACATCAAACAAAAACACCTAACAAGACAGAAGCGGTTAAGTTAGTGGAAAAACCCAAAATCAAAACATTTGCTCACATCTCCTAAATGTTAAAAAAACAAAAAACAAAGTGGATTTACCCGAAGGTCCTTTTCGTGGCTCTGCTTCTCCAGCACCAGCGTCCTCTCCTGGAGGTCTTCCACCGTGTTCTGCAGCAGGTCGTTCTCGTCGATCATGGCGCTCACCCGGCGCTCCAGCTCCATCCTCCTCTCTGACAGCATCTTAATCTGACATGTTACACAGAGAGTGTCAGATCGCGAGCTGGGTGGAGAAGTCGGACTGGTCAGACTCTCCTGTTCACAGAGGGACGGCCGTGGAGCTGATTAGAGGCTGCGCTCGGCTTTCTCCGGAGCGAGCTCGGCTCTTACACAAGATTAAAAAGTACTCCCACTGGTACGAAGAATGTTTGCTGCCTAGCACGAGCGTGGGTGTTGGTGGCCACCCTCGTCCTCAGGAATGCTCTTAAGCATCTAAACAAAGCTTCATATGAGCCCTGTTCATTCCCCCCGCCAGTTCAGCGGCCTATGAAGGCTCCAATGAGAACGACTTGTTCCCCCGTATTTCACATCTCGATCGTTTTTTGTTTTTTCTCCCACCCTGACCTACATCTGATAACCCACTTCTCAACACAGGCGCTTAGATGCGGCTCCGTCGTCTTTCTCTGCCATGCCAGGTTCTTCGCTGTCACACGCTCATGGGTTCGAGTTTAAAATCGTGGAGGGGTTTTGAGAAGCCGTTAGTCATCACAACATGTCATGTGAATGCGAACGCCCTGGAAAAGTGGGAGCAACCAGCCGTTGCAGCATCTGGGCTAAATATAGAGCAGCAGCCGCTTCTCCCAATTATAGCGCAGGCTCTGCAGTCTGGGTGTTTCCTCCCTCGGCTCATCAGGGAAACACACACCATCAAACCTCCCGGTTGTCATAACACGTTTCATCTCGGATGGGGATGCAAAATAAGGAAAGCACAAAAAAAAAATGAATGGGATTCATAACGAATGGCGCTCGACTTTCCCCGTCTTTACATAACGGAGTAACACTGTAAGAGGTACGCGGACGTCACATGCAGCATGCAGTCCGACGAAGCAACTCACTTCTAGCCCTTGCTGCTCCCGCCGAGAGGAACGCAGGGGGAGGTGGTGAGGGGGGGCGAGGAGACACAGAAATGTTAGAATGAAGGAGGAAAAAGATTACACCTCAGTAATAACCACGTTTTTGTCTTCGCAACCAGAAACTCACTTAATTGTTGTGAGCGCGCGATAAAAAAAAGATCATCTATCCCCTTGTGAATTATTACTGGATGCAATCTAAAGCGTTTAAAAATGAGGGAAAGATATATTCGATATCCAACATGTAGAAAAATTAGGATTCCATTTGCTAAGAATGATATTTAAGCTAATTTTCCATAAATTGTACCGTGCATGTCAGTTTAAAAACACGTTTTCAAGCAGGCATGAAACAAACTTTTCATCAAGCCCACAATTCTGTTATTCAAATGTTTTTAGCAGTGATCTGATGTGATGTTCACATTTTAAATGTTATATTTTTAGCTGTGAATTAATCGTAGTAAACCTTTCAATTCTTAAACTGCGTTTAAGAATATATTTGAAGCTCTACATCAGAAATCAGATTTGTTTTCCAGTCAGTGAACGCACCTCACCTCACTTTTCACCTGGAAGCTGTTACTGAGTGAAGAACGTGTATCTTAAAAGGTTCAACTCCCACAGCAATGTTTTAAAGTTTGATGCTTGACATGCTTCTGTTTTTATAGTTTTAAGTTACGCGCTTCTGTTATTTGACAAGATAGAAATGTAATTGTTTAAACAGCTAAATTCCCGTCTGTCACATTCACATATTAGTACATGTTTAGTGATACAGAGAGATCATTTTGAAAGGTTCACCTCTCGTTAAGGGGAATCATCGTTGCGTCTTTTTAACTAAAATCCCCCAAATAAGCGCGTTTGTGTGTGAAACGGTGACTGCAGGAGAGCGGCGGACCTCGGCTTGTAGCGTCTCCTGTCGTGACATGTGCTGGCTCGTGGACATGCTCTTCTCCCTGAAGTCGTCCCGTAATGAATGGACCTGAGTGGACAGCTGCCTCTCCACCTCTGCAGCCTGGGTGAAAACAGAGAGACGTTTAGCTCCAAACAAGGAACCTTTTTAAAGCAACAGCAGATTAGCTTTAATGACGTTTTGTGGCTGATCCAGCTCTCATGAAAACAGACCTTACAGCATAACCTTCTCACACCAAACTATGACTTTCTCTGTGTGCTATCAAGGCTCAATGTCAAGTAACTGAAGCTTTTAAAACCTTTTTCCTTTGTTAATTTTTCTTAGAGCTGTCCTGTGAAAACCTGCTGCAGTTTTCATGGATTTTCAAAAGCAAGCTGAAGTCATCGTTCTGGCTTTGTTCTTAAGTGACGCTGGTTCAAGTCTCTAAAGAATCTTAAGGGGGTTTACAGACAACTACGCGAAGCTAACATAGCTGTCTGAGTGGTTTACTTTAAACTGTAACAGGGCAAAAGGATTGAGACTGCAAGAAGATTTAGAGACTGTCAATAAGCCACAAGTGGAGGATAAAGGGAGCCAAACATGCAAAAGTCATTCAGGGTCCTGCCAAATGGTCAGCAGAAGAATGACAGTAATTATAACCATTCTGTATGGAAGGATGAGAAAATCTGATTTACTAAAATATAAAAAACATGTGAAAAAGAAGAAAACAAGATAAAGAAGTAAAGGGTCAAGCTAACTTAGCATTAACCAGTTACTTTTCCAAAAAGCAACTGACAATATATCAGAGTCAATGTTATGCATGTCAACAACAGTCCTCTGGATTATTGTTACAGCCAGTTGGATTATTCTGCCCCATGTGATGTCATCTGGGAAAGTTGTAGGGCGTATGGTGAAGCAGCAACCTGAGATCTTTTAGAGGTTATTACGCGAATAACCGTCAGCAACAAGAAGCTGCTATAAATTCATGTAAAGAAATAAGGAAAACAAAAAGAAAGAAACAAACACATTTACTTTTTCCTAGGCTTCTATTATCAGTGGATTGATTTTGTTTGAGGATTCCTGCCCTTTCTCCTGATTACAAGCCTGGAGAATGTCAATGAAAGCCTAAATTTTGCACAGGTCAGAGATGTGATCCTCCAGAGCAAGACCAAAATGTGATAACCGGGTAAAAACGATTGTGCCGAAAGCATAAATCAGTATTTCGTGTCTTCATCAGCTCATGGCTGTAATCCGCACAACATTCAGAGGGACAGATGTGCGCTTTAAATCGTGCTTGTTGTGGAGGCCAGGGCAGCGACAGGTTGGGTCCCCATGGTAACGTGGCATCCGACCCACTGGCCCAGTAAACTGATTAGAGACCGTACAGCAAAACCACAAAGTCGATCCCAGACTTGAACGTAGTCACTTAATCTGCGGATAAATTCCTCAGATTCCTGATGATCAGTGAAACAGGCCCAACAAGGATAAACGCCTGGCGGCGGGAGCCGGATCCAAACGTTTCAGGCTTTGACATTATCAGAGCAAAACGGCGCCGCTGCTCCCGGACCTGACTCATGTGCCAAGGGTCCGCCAGATCCAGGCGGTCTGTATCATGGTGCCATTCAGTGATGCACATTCCCATGGTAACGCCACAATTTGCATGTCCCTCTGGTTGTCATAGCAACCAGAGAGAAGGGATATTGACGGAGCAGACACTGGTAGCTCTCGGCGTGGAGTCACGAACACGACGATCCCACCCGGTTTGAACCTTTCAGGGACGGAGGGGGTCACGTTCTAACTGCTGTCGGCGACAATAGGTAGGCGAAACAATAACAGCCCTGAGAGCAACGCTTTGCTCTGACGGGAAGCAGACGCCCCGTTCTGACACCTGGATGGATTCCCTGTAACAGCAGGCTGTGGAAGGAGCAGCGGTAAAATCCTGTTTGAGTTCAAGGTGAACAAATTATCTCACGGAGGCTGAACAGGAGACATGATGTCGCATGTTTGTCCTGTTTTAAGTCATGTCTGGGCGTGAGCTTTTACGCAACGGGCCTGGTTCCACTTTTGGTGGACATCAATCAGACGGAAAAAGGGCAAAGACTCTCAGTAAAAGTCTAAGATGGCAAAGGCAAGGACTAATAGAGGGGAAAACTTTACTGACCGGCCTCCATTAGAAATGTTTGGACCTGTTCTTATGAAGGTTCAACATGTCCAGACATGAGTACTTGTTGTGCTGTTTATGGTTCTATATTTAGTATATTTAAAGCTAATGGAGGACAATCACTTTGCCGTTCTTGGGCTGTCCAAAGACAACCTCCTGAGAATCTTACTGCTACTACTAAGAGCAGTAAGATTCTCAGGAGCAAGAAACAATAGGTATCAAAGTTATGTTTTAGATTTCCTGCTTTAGCAAACTCTCAACCTAAAAACTAACATTAAAATTACAATTAATTAAACGCAATGTTATCATTTCCTTCAAATTTTGAACCAAAGGTCTTGGCAAATCAAAATTTGTGTTTGCCTGTAGTAGTGGAACGGACAAACCAGCTACGGATGCTACTGCAGGCTATCGGTGGTCATTTCTCATCTTCTAAGCTTTAACAGAAGAAGATGAAGCTGAGCCATGAATTTATTATTTGTTTTAAAACAGAAAAAGTGAATATCCTACATGTCTTAAACCGTGTTTGTCCAAAACCTGTGGACAACATTCATACACAGCATCTTGGCTTGTAGTTGCAAGATGGATTCTAAGATTTTAGTTACACTTTAGAAAGTATTTCATCACACAGTCCAAAAGGTTAAAAGTCTGTGTGCTGTGCACTGATGATCAGCAGGCTTAAGTCACACTCTAGCACTGTACCTTGGTTTAAAATAAAAGATTCCATATTCCCTGACCAAAAAAACACAGGTCTGGTGTGATAACTAAAAGGGCGCCACCCAGCGCCAGAGACACCATTTACTCAATAAATACCAAGTTACAAGACAAATAACTTGAAAACTATTAGCAGATTTACTAAAAACAAACAATTCAAATACCAATAATAATAAAAAAGTATTAATAAATATAAAAAATAATTTTGTATTTAGTTTTAATTCCTTTTGTAAAAGTGTGTTTGTTATGTCAACATCTGGAGTAAACTGGAGAAAGCTAAAACCTGACTGACTCTCTCCCTACAGCCACAAATAAACAATGAGGAGTCACCAGGGGCTCCTGTCAGCTCTTCACTCGGTCCATTCAGTAAACATGACACATGAAGGCGCTGCTGCTGGACAAAAGGCTTGTCCAGCTTTCTTACCGCTCGTGGGGGGGTGTAATTACAGAACGCTGCCCATCCTGCTGCTTCATTCTGATCTGATTGGGTTCAATGAGATTGGCTCTCCTGACACAGAGACCGGCAATCTGGAATGTTTAGACGTTCAGTGTGTTGAATACAAGACAGATTTTATCAAACAGCAAAACGGGTAACAATTATACATGGGATTTCTTGTATTTTGTTCTGTCCCAGCTAGCCCTCCTGTCTTTGTTGTCCAGGCCGTTGTTATAAATGAGGATAATATTCACACACTTCTATTTCTTACATGAATCAATGTTGCCTCCTGTATACACTGATTAATGTGCGGATAAGAGTGATTCTATCACACGGTTGTATGCATATGTTGACACTGTCCTTCCAGAATACAGATTATTAATCCAGCATCACATCTTCCTTTGAATATTCTTCCTTTGTCCAATCTACTTAGTTACCTTTATTTCAACCGTGTTAACCTTTTGTTTTCTCTTAGTGTTCTTCTCTCCATAGTAGCCACACCTGGGCTGGCGTTCTGTTAGCTGAGACAGCTTCTTGGAGGAGAACATCGGCTGAGATGCTTCCAGTGACGCTCAACAACTGCTGCTATAAACTCTATTATTCAGTTTCCTCTGCATCTAATGTAGTTTTTGTGTCTCTTCAAACCCCCAGTCAGTCGTGCCAGATGGCTGCTTGTACTGAGCCAGGTTCTGCTGGAGGTTTCTTCCTGTTAAAGGGGAGTTTTTCCTCTCCACTGTCGCTACATGCATGCTCAGTATGAGGGATTGCTGTAAAGTCAATGACAACACAAGCCATTGCTTCTGTCTGCTGATTCCAGAGGAGTGAATGGTGTGAGTCAATGACTCCATGAATCTGCTGGGGTTCCTTAGATTGGAAATTATTTGTAATGTTGTATCTTTGATTTAATTGATTTTCTTGTAAAGTACCTTGAGACGACATCTGTTGTAAATTGGCGCTATAGAAATAAACTGATTCTAGCTAAAAAGATGCATGCAAGAAATGTATTATTGTAAAAACATTATAGCTAAAGCACACAACTAAATCCACAATGGACTGGAAGAGAAATGAAACATAGGAAGGCAAGTGTGAAGTCAACTTTGGCCCCACTAACTTCAGCTAAAGGAGTTCTGACTAGCAGTTTCCTTTCCTTTTATCCTCAATTGGAAAATAAATTTCTCACATATATATTTTGTTTAACTGGGGAAAAAGAGACTTTTTTTATCTTTAACTACCTTTAAGTCACTTTCTGTTCCAAAGATTAAAATAATTTGTATATATTTCTATGTAAAAATAAAAATCTATATTCGGTTCTCTTCATATAAAAAAAAAAAAAACTGTCCTAAAGGGAAATACGACCATCTGGATGTTTTCTTACATTAAGTGAACTTATAAACGTAGACAATCCCCATTATGTTAGATTATGTGAAGACCACTATAGTGTAAGATCAAAATAAGTTTATGTTAAAACTGAAGCTTTTTACAGGATGAAACTGTTTTATTTTATGTTTGCTTTCATTCATTTGTATTGTAGGTTCACAATCTATGCACGTATCAGATTTAAGTCGTTAGTGGGGAATGCAGTTGAATGTGTACGCTCCATTCAGGTCAATGGGTTTCTTCAAAAGACGCCAACACCAAACAGAAGCCGCCTGAGAATGCAATGCGAGAGTTTCACATCCTACTCGGATCCTGCTTTTTTGTTTTTGTTTTTAACCCGACAGGGTTAACAAGAGATCGCACAGAATCATCTGAAGTGGAACGATCGAGTTACGATCAACGCGTGAACTATGAGAAGCAGGAAGGACAGATGAAAATAGCAGGAGGTCTCTTGTGGCTTCAGAACCGGAGGGCCCAATCAGGGTAGAGTGTGTAAGCTGTTACTATTACTTAGTCACAGCTCGTTGCTTAGTACGGAGCTCGGACAATGGGGGGGCAAGAAGCATGAGCGGTGAGGCTGACCTTATTTTCTGTGTTAGCCCGCAGGTTTCCCCTGATATGCCTCGCTCACTGAGTCACGGGATAGGAATTGATGCATTCAATTAGCTGGCACCAATTTCTATTGACTCGCAGAGACCACAAAACCCGCCGCCACCCCACCAATCGCATCGCTCCCCGGGAGGATCTTTCCATCCAACAACCAGCTTTCAACTAAATGAAACATTTAATTATGTTAATTGCTTGCTTTTGAAGCAATCCTCCCCTCCTCCAGCAGAGTCTTATGAGGTGATGGCGTTATGGTTACTGGCTGGTGACTAAATCGGATTACCAGGTAACAGGAAGAAACTCATATCAGCAGGTTAGGGGTTAAACATGGAGCTTGTTTCCACATGGAGCTGCAGGATCCTAGCAGCACCCACACACACATTTTATCAGAGGACTCACAGCTGACAAGGTTATCAAAGCACCTCTGAGTTAAACTTTGGGGCATTTTTAACATAGTCTTGGTGCTCAAGGTCTGGGTAGAGATGAATCTGTGCATGGATGTTTTCTATTACGTAGTTTTATTGATTCAGGGTATTTTACAGCAGCATTTCTGTTCCTAGGAAAGAAGAAAATCACTATGTAGTTATTAGAGCTAACTTTAAACTAGGATGAACTGGAATGTTTTTATGATTTGAGTGACATGAAATCTCCTATCAGGGACCTTGAGGTCACACGTGTTGTGAATTTGGGCTTTTTAAATAAACTTAACTCTGTAAATGTTCACTTTTATGAAAGAAGTTGGGTAAAAGCAGCAGAACTGGTTGACGCCTTTAGTTATGTCACAATAACTAAAGATAAAATAAAAGGTGGTTATTACTCATTTATGTCTACATCGATAATCAGGATATGCCACTTCAGTGAATGCTGCATGCGATGCAGTGCTCTGATAAATCAATCCAATGCGATCAATCCTCGAAAAAGTAGCGATAGTTCATGATATTCACAGACAAACATAATGCAGAGCATCGTCATTAGGTAGAAGGAGAAAACTGAATTTGTAAAACCACCAGTGAGAGAATGGATTGAAAAGAGTCCTGCACGATGTTCAAAACTCTGGATATTGTTTTATAAGCCAACATTGATTTGACTTTGTCCAGAATTATCTTTCTGACATCTGCTCTGTTTCTTGGTCCTAAATTGAAATACAATTGTTTAAAACGAGACAACTAATTGCACTGGATTTTATTAAGGGGTAGGAGAATGAAAGGGGGACAAAGGCTCTATAAGGAACTGTGTTGCTTTCCCGGTGTCCCGGCTGAGCAGATTGAGAGGCTGCGTTGAGCTTTTCAGAGCCGATTAAATGAGAGCAGCTACAAACGTTAGCGCTCTCAGTCCCATCAATCTTTCCCTGGTGGCCAGTCTGCGCTTACCCTGCGTTCTTCCAGCGATGATAGACCTGCAACTTCTGGCCTAAACTTCCTGGTCTTCTCAGGCCTTGTACCAATTTGTTTCGCCCTTAAATCGCTTGTCAATACTTCAGTTACTGTAAATTATTCAGAGTGAGACCCAGGAGTCCTGCTTTTATATTTAGGAACTGGCATAATTCAGATAAGTCAGAGGAATAAGGGACAGATCCACCCCGGAGTGGGGAGGGTGGTGAAAACTCACTCGGCTGACGCTCACAAACACACACGTTATGTTTCTCTACCATTGACCTCCATTCATTTCTGCAGCCTAATCCTGACACTAAGGTTACACTAACAGTGACCAGCCTAAATCAAATCAAATTAACACCTTAATCCTGAATTGAACAACACTTTTCTTCGTAAGAGCCCGGCTTTAGTCCCCACGAGGAGCAGTCGGCCCCCCACTACATAATATCTACCCAACACAAAGCCAGCAAACACACAGACACACACACAGTGGAGCGATCCATAAGATGTGTGCCTGGTTGACTGGTGAGAAGGCCATTTAAGGAAGCATTAGGACCATGTGACCCACAAGCCCCAAGCTAATTAAATCTTCCAAGCAGATTTGTCCAGGTGGCCTAAAGCTGCAACCCAAGAAGCGACAGGATGCACACAAACACAGAGACCCCTGCTCACCCTGCTGAGTTGCTCCATCAATCTGTGGTTCTGTTCCGAGAGCTCGCCGATGGCCTTGGTTTTGTCCCGGTCCGCCTCCCGGAGCTGGACCTGGTGGTGCTCCAACTCGCCCTGCAGATGCTGGACGTCCGTCTCCAGCTCGGCCACGCGGCTCTCCCACTCGCCCATTCGGCTTTCGAAGCGCCGTCGCATCTCGTGCTTCTCCTGCTCCAAGTGCTGAAAGTGGAGGAAGGGAGGGGAATGTTGCACAAAAGACATTATTTATCTGATATATATATACACTTAAAAAAATAAAGGTTGGGAACATGATGGTTTATCTTCTATATAAACTATTTCAGTCCAATAGTGCACATATTTCAATTGAGCCAAGTTATAAATCTATCATCTAAATGTTTAAGGTGATTAAACAGTACAAACATGTCAAAAGATTTATTGGGATTTTTTTTTACTACAGACAAAATCCAACAGGCCAAGAATGATCACAGCAAATTAAAATACACGAAAACAATGTTGGGAGCTGTTGGAGTGAGACACACAGAGATATAAAGAGAATAAGAGTTAGGGGCAGCTTGTCTCTCTCTCTCTCTGATCTGGATGAATATGGATGAAAGGGCTGAACAGATGCTGGGCAGACCCTGCAGGCCCAGCACATAAACAGGATTAGGCTGTTTTCCTGAACCTCTCACTTAGATCATGGGGAGCATTTTGAAAACAAGCTGAACTCACAACCCAGCCCCCACTGTAAGGATGGGATGTCCGATCAACAGACCTGCATCTGTCTCCACCATTAGGGAGGGTGCACAACTTTTTTTCCTCAGCCAAACACAATTCAGTTAAACAACAATGAGTAACTTTAAGTTGATTTATATCACAAAACATCACACTTGACCATGAACTAGACGTGTTGTTTACCTCCAACTTCTCACAGAGATCTTTGTGCATCCTCTCGTATTGCTTGGTCAGGTCTTGGTTTCTCTCTAGCAGGGCTTTCCCCAGCTTAGCTGCCAGGACCAAGTCCTTCTCTTTCTGCCTGAAGAGCGACAGGATGTCCGCGCTTTGCCCGGCCGCCCGCGCCTCCGGCCCGGCCAGCTCCCCGGTGATCACGGCCAGCTCCTCCTCCAAGGCCGTCCCGAGGCCTCCGGAGCCGGCGTGGACCTGGCGGCCGCCGGGGCCCGGAGGCTCCGTGTCGCTGTCCAGCTCTGGCGGTGCTGAAAGCTCCAGGCAGAAGGCGGACATCTTCAACAGATGATCCGAGCTCACGCCGGACGAGCCCGGCCTGGTCCCGTTCGCCCAGGTTGACCCGAGCGGCTCGCAATCACCAGTTTATTCATGGCTTCCTCTCAGTTCGGTGCGCTGCGGTGTTTGATTAAGTTTGGAGACTTCCCAGGCTCCCACGCGATCCGTCTCTCCACGTTAAGCCGCCCAGTAGCGGCTCCAGCTCGGGCGGGAACCCCAGCAGCGGCGCCTCCTCACCGGGCGTGCTTGTCTGCTGTTATCCCGGACGCGGCTCCGTGTCGCCTCGGTGTCCAGGTTCGCCCCATAACGCCGAACCTGGCAGAACAGCTGGCTGCCAAACACGACGAGCGCGACCCCGACGCCTCAGCTGCGCGTCCCCGTCGCCAGGGTGACGGCTGAAGACCTGCTCCAACTCGGCCGCCTATTGGCTGACAAGCATAGCGCCATATTTTGGTGCTCCTCGCGCACCTCCGTGACGTCAAATGAACGAGCGCGTGAGCGGCGGAAGAGGCGACGTGGTGATGCGGCAAAAAATCAAATCACATCAATTAAAAACTCCCTCAAAAAAAATCACCAAAAATTGTTTTGAACGACGGTGTTTAGAATGACCTGGTGGATTTGTACAGCAAAGCAAACGTGAGGTTAAAACGTCCTCTTTTATTAGATTAACATCAATTAGGATAAACAATAATAAAGAAATTTACACATAAACCCATACCTATGTTAGCTTATGGTGAAAAAATGATTAACCTCATGCTTATTTACAGATTTTGGTCTGGTTTGCCTTTTTCTTATTTTACACTGTTTGGGGCAATCAAAACAATTATTCAAATCAGAATCAAAGCTTGGCTTAATACTAAGCGATATGCGATATATCGAAGTACAATATATCGGCAATAACAACGGTGTTGGCCAATGTTAATAATTCTTTAATCATAGGTAATATTAGTGAAACTGGGCTGATATCAATAACCAGTATTTATTTCCACCTTGTTGATGTTTTTGTTTACCTCTCTGGAGGAGGAGGTAGTTGGTCACATGGTCACGTGATGTTTTGTCAGGGACTCTTTTGCTATGGATGCTTCTATTTGGGGTTTTCAATTGAAGCACAGAGGCAGTGTCAGTGGTGTGGTCCTTTATTTATGGTTTTAAAAAGGATAGAGAAACATCTGTGATATTACTTGTTTAAAATATTCATATAAACACAAATAAATTATGACTATTTGTAACTGACCTCTTTTATTGGTTCAGTTCCAACAAAAACACTTACTAGTGCGGAAGGAAATAAAAAAATCACTAAAACAGAGCCTGGCTGACAGCATGAAGTAAGAGAGACAAATGACGTGTATATTGTAACAGACAGGAATCCAAGCTAACGATGTCATGCCAGCTGAGAAAGAGTTATATATATATATATATATATATATATATATATATATATATATATATATATATGAAGTCTCTAAACATTGAAATATATTTAAGTACATAATAAGCATACAGAAAATTTGATTTGTGAATGTAATTTGGAGTTTATAAACAATATTCCGAATGTAAAACACAACTTAGGAACAATTTTTCAACAAATTACCATTTTACATACTTATATTTTAATGTTTTGATTAAACTATTGTTTATTTATTGGTCATCACCACTATCTCCCTCTATTTTGTTCAGCCGCCACTGTATCCATATCTATCTATATATACATATACACTACTCCCAAAAAGTGATATTTGGCTTTTGGGTGAAATTTATAGAAAATGTAAAAATTTCCCGCTACAGTGATATCATATCACGAAAGTAGGACATTTAAGTAGAAGAATTTGTTAAATAATGACGGCAACAATTTGTTGAAACAAACGTTAGCAACAATGGTGTGTTCACCACAACAAAAAATGTCAAGGTCTCAATAACTCGTCATGTGCCCTTGAGCATCAATTACAGCTCGACAACGACGTCTCATGCTGTTCACAAGTCGACTTATTGTCTGCTGAGGCAGGGCATCCCACTCTTCTTGAATGGCAGCCCTCAGGTCATTGAGGTTTTGGGGTGCAGAGTTTTGAGCCTCTACACGGCGACTCAGTTGATCCCACAGGTTTTCAATGGGATTCAGGTCTGGAGAAAGTGCAGGCCGCTCCATTTGAGGTTCACCAGTCTCAAACAGCCGTTCCCTGATGATGCGACCCTGAGCAGCTGGAGCATTGTCGTCCATTAAGATAAAATTAGGCCTGCGTTGTTCATGTAGGGGCACAATCACTGGACTAATGATGTTATTCAGGTAGTATGGGCTTATCATTGTACCATTCACAAAGTGTAGGGCAGTTCTATACAGACTGGACACACCTGCCCACACTGTGACACCGCCACCACCAAAAGCTCGTCTGGTGACAACAGTGGCTGATGCATAGTGCTCTCCTTGACGTCTCCAACATCGTTGGCGGCCATCATTTCTGCTCAACGTGAATCGACTTTCATCAGAGAACAGCACTGAGGCCCACTGGTCCCTCGTCCAGCTTAAATGCTCCCTGGCCCATGCAAGACGATGACGCCAGTGCCTGCTGGCCAAAGGACGTCGACTTCTACGCCTTTCTGTAACTCTTCCAGTCTCTCTGTATCTCTGTTAACCTGCTGATGACACTCTGAGACACTCTGAGCTCAGTGGCCACGTCTGTCTGAGAACGTCCTGTTTGAAGCATTGCAATGGCCAGTTACTGTTGATCCATTGTTAGGAGTCGTCTTGGTCTCATGATGTCTCAATGTGAACAGCCTGATGAGGACGACTGTTTAAACATCAGCTGTAATTGAACAAGGACATTTATTGGTCGATTCGAGGATCAAACACCTGTTGTGAGTTTTGCCATTAAGCTCCTTGTTAGAGAACAGCAACATGTGCAAAAAGTACCGAAACATTTAACAGTTGGACGGGTGCATTCAAAAGCTTAGGGAAAGTCACATTAAGTTCACCTGTTAAGGTTTGAATGCATTTTTGGCTCATCCTGAAATTCAACCCGACAGCCAAATATCCCTAATATTTTGAGTAGGGTATCTACATGCCTGTCACTCAGAGGAAAAAACATTTATTTTTATTTTTTACAGTCCCACAATGATGTTAAATTCCCACTTCCCACTCGGCACCCCCCCTGGGAGGGGGGTTGCCGTTCAACATATTTATGTTGAACGTCAGTTAGCCCATTTTTGGCCCCAAAAGTCTCCAATAACCCCAAATCTGGCTCTTCTTGTTTGAGTAAAGTGGATTACAACTCTTTTTGGTACATAGCGCCAACTACTGGACGGGAAGGACTTAGCAGTCAACATGCCTCACCCATTCTAAAATGCGGCTGGCTCCTATTAACAAGACATGAGGTGCCGTGACATGTCAATCATCTGGGGGGTCCAATCAGATTTCAGGGGGGTCCAGTGCTACCCCAGGCCCCCTTCTAGCTCCGCCCCTGTCCACAGAGATGGAGAATACTTTTTGGCAGTTATCATGAACACCTCATGGTTGCGGCTAGCAATGCTGGCGCAAACTTAAAGCGACACTAAGACCATTTTCAACCTTCATAAACTGTTTTATAACTTAACTTTTGTGATTATATATCGACTTACAGCTCGTTGAATGACAGCTCTGTCATGGCCTGAGGGGGTCCGTATCACTGTAACCTGCTGTATGGCATATGCCATTTCTTATTTTCAACATCTTCATATGACATTGTTTCACCACAATTAGATTCATCACCTCGTCGCTATTCATCCTTCACACAGACTCTGGAAACAGAAATGTATATTAATACATATTGCAGGCGACCAGGAGATCAGGGTTTTAGTACGCTATGTGCTGGGGGTCATGGGAAATGCAGTCTCCATTCAGAGAAAACACTACAGCATTTGTCCAAATTGGCCGCCAAAATTGACCAAGTGTGGAACTAATTCTTCAAGTAAGGGATGTTGATTTGTGTAGTCCTCCCTATGTGTGTGTGTGTGTGTGTGTGTAAAGTTTGTAAACATTAAACTGTAAATATATTTGCAAACAACTATTTCTAACTTATTTACAGTATTTTGAGGTCAATATCTTTAACAAGTCACTATGTACCTAATAATTATTAGTGTTAGTCAGTTATGCAAGAAGTCAGTTCAGCAGAGGTTAATCTCGGGGCAGTTTCTTTATTATATGCATTCGGATTCATTTCAGTTCATAGTTTTTTATCTCCAAGTTCACGGCTGGAGCACATTTATTTTACTCTCTACGTGGAGGAGCAGAAACTCTCTAACCCAAAATCTCACACTGTCTGTAGATAGTAGATGATAGATTGTGTAATGAAGAAACCTTAATTACTGGGACTATTTTTATTTAAGCCACTGTTTAAGACTTTAAAAGCACTTTTGCACTTTATTAACAAGCACTTTATTTAACACTGCACTGTAAGCATAGATTTGCACATAAATAACAATTTGCACACAAGAGGTTTTAATTGTACTCATTGAGTATTTTTGGTGATTAGCATGTCGCCTTTTGTCCTTGGCTCTGCACAGATGCTCCTCATTGACAGATGAGGTGGTTGCCTGTGAAGGGAGGATAATTGTTACTGAGAGCAATGAGCTACTGGTGGGTAAAACTGAGCAAATGTTTGTGCACAATATGTTAAGTGTGGAGTGCTAATATGAAGTAACTCACCTGTGTTTTCTGTGTCCTCTCCAGGGTGGACAAATACTGCCCCAGGGGTCCAGACACCATTTATAGGTTCCGTGAGAGGCCATTGAAAAATGTGGGGGAGAATTGTTTGTGGGTTGTGTGATGTTTCATTATGGCGTAATGATAAAAGATAAGTAAGTAAGAACAGTAAGTGAAAATATTTTGTACTTAGTAAAAGGTATTTTATTTGAATAACCGGAGATTGGTGAATTGAGATTGCTCTGTGAATTGAGGGTGGTTTGGTCCAACACAGCTGGGATTATATAAGGCTGCAGTTTCACCTGTGAAATGTGATTGATGCCGTGAGAAGAATAAACAACTGCTGTTCTACCTGACTCTGCCTCAACTCTTCATCCTCGCTGTAAAATCCAGCCACAAAAGGCTGCCTTGTTACAGATTGTTACATCTTGAGTTTGGCTTTTGGATCTGGTCCCGTTCACCCAGGCTGACCGGAGCTGCTCGCAATCACCAGTTTATTCATGGCTACCTCTCAGTTCCTCTCAAGAAAAAACAAAACAAAAAAGAGGTTAAATAATGAAAAGAGAAATAATCAAAGTTTAGGCTGAAGTTGCCTAAATGTGAAAATGGGTGAAGTAGAATAGGATAGAATAGAATGAGGACTTTATTTTCATTATACAGGTTGTATAATGAGATTATAGTTATAGTGCTACAAGGTTACCTCGTCTGTTATTGTGGGTATAAATTACTCATGTAATTCAGAACATTATTTTAAATTTTTTTCTTTTCGTTTTTTTACACGATTTTTGCCATTCGTCCAACTGCTGTTAACAAACTCCATAACCTGAGGATATGGTGAATCCACTATATTGTCAATGTTCTTCATTGTAAACCTCGATTCTCAATCTGAAGATGTTCAGATTCTTAAAGAAGAACATCTTCGGTAACAGTTTGCAACACTTCAACACTTTTCTGCACAATGGTTAAAACGCAGTTTACTCTCTATTTCTTCTCCTAATTATTTTTTTAGTTTAGACCGGTTTAGTGTTCTTAAAGGTAATCTTAGATGACGAGACCCTTATTCCTTATTTATTCCCACTAACCTTTATTTCTTTTGTTTTCTTAACTTCGATCTATAAAAAATGAATCTGTACACAACTGAATAGAATAGAAAACATTTGCCCAGTGTGTCCCAGAGCAGCATGACTGGGGAGAGAGCCAAGAGTTCTTTGTCAACATAAGATTTTATATATGAGATTAATAGTTTTTTCATTTTGTCTCGACTGAACAGCGAGTCGTTGACGATACATTAAAACTGAAGAGGCCTGATCTCTTCCAAAGTTTTACTGCAGTTTTATGTCCTGTCCACTGAGACTGAGCTGAAGAAATCGGTAGTTTCCAGTGAGAAAAAACTGATGGGTTTCTTCCCTAATGGTGAGTCAAATCTGTGCTCTGTCAATCTATTTTCACACCATATAATGTTTTTCTTTATCACAGCATAATAAACATCCAAAACTATCAAAGGGAGAATTACTTTAAAGTGTAAACAGGCCCCCCTTATATTGTGTATGCCTGTTTATAAGTCCTAAATAAATGGTGCTGTTAACTTTACAAATTAGGCTCACTTTCCTCATTTTTAAACATATAATGGTCCTAAATAAATAGTGTCATATTTAAGCACTTATAAATAGATGTAAATACCTCTATGCAGTGATAAAGTGCAACATTATATGCAAGAAAATAAAGTTGATTGGTCGTACGAGGTAGTAACTTAGTATAAAATGTTTAGTATAAAGACATTTTCCTCACTATTTGGCAAGAAACCTTTGTCTTTTTCTTGCACTTAATTAATTTACAATAAAGACTTAATAATATATTATATAAAGTGTTTTCAATTAATCAATTAGCCATCCATAAGAGGGATCCTCTCTGTAAAGCCAATTGAAATGATTGATTAATTGAAATTTCATTTATTTTTACTTAATTTTGGAAACATAACAAAAATTCCCGTAAAGTTACATGTTTACTTTTGTGCTCAAAAAGGTGTAGGTAGTTTACAAGTAAGGTTCAGTAGATATGCATATGTATATAAGGTTAACTGAGGCTCCTATGGACATCCTAGTTAGTTTGTGGATGTGTATTTGGATTGGACTTGGTGATGAGGTTGGTGTGGGGGGTTGGGTGATTGGCTGATGACTGACTACAAACAGAAGGCTGTTGAGCGGATAAACCGGAGCCACAAAAGAAGTGGGTCACAGCATGCTGGTCCACTAGGGCCCAAAGAGATGGAGGGGTCATGCGCCTGACTTCCTTATTGCGCATTAAAACTCAGGGCTCTGATAAACCTGCTAATCTGACTCAATCATCATTTTTATTAGTGTAATGCTCCTGGTTGAAAGAAAAAACAATGTAAAGATTTATTTATCATCAAAATAACCACATACACATATTTTTTTACGTTGAAGTATACATATACAATAATCCAAGAAACAAAGGCAGACTTAAAGTTGCACCCTACTGCTGCTTGCTGCTGACAAATGCGCCCTCTAGCGGAAGAGAGACGTTCTTACATCCTCGTTTTTTTATTAAAGATGGATAAACAACGACCATCATGACTTCCACTTCACACACATCAGATCTGGGATGGTCACTAAATGATGGTGTGCTAGAGTCTTGTTGTGACAGGTGATTCAAATATGTGACCCAGTTCTGTCGGAAAGCATCTCTTACTGCATGTGGAGGCTGTGTGGTTTATCAGATGTGTCCTCGGTTTCATATGTATTTATTATTTATCTTCTTGATTAGTTACAGTTATTATTAATAATGATAATATAAAATCGTGAGGGGTGTTCAGTAGCTGAATATCGCTTATGTAACATCTTCTGTTAGTCATACAGCCCTGATTCTAGCTTTTTGTTTCTCTCTCCAGTGCATCCAAGATTTAGTATCATGTTATATAACAACCCTGGGCTTTTTTCACTTCTATATATTAGTGTATTTTCTGGTAAGCCAACTGCACATCAGCTTTAAACACCACCAAGAACATCACAGAGAGTTTAGTTCAGTATGTTGCCAGTGGATGGCAGTGTTCATATTTTGATACAGTGACTTATAAGCAGGGGTCTATATCTTTAGACATAAAAGAGAATAGCTTCTTAATATTGTATTTCAAACAAAAAATAGAATAATTATTTAATCTATGCATGCTTTACATAAAAGATTTCAAGAATCTGAGACAAATCCACTGTAATTAATAATATGGCTGATGATGCACCGGTAAATGTCCAGTGGTAAAGAGTTTGTGTGCCAGCTTCAGGTCAGGGTTTAGCTGAGATTGCTCTTTGAGAGGGACACGATGCCTTGTTGCTAAGTAACATCAGGACTTTCTCGGTGCTTAAGCCCTGCACCAGAAATCACTCTCAAAATGCCCCGTTTATTCCTTCTGTTGTCAGTAAAACATGCACACAGACATGGTGAAAGTAACGTTAATGGTATTGTTGCCAACTTTGTTGCTCTCACTTCTGACTCATCAAGCGTTAAGAGTACTTGAATTCAGATGCTGCAATCTCCTTTTTTGCTGCTGCATTACCTTGCTTGTTGTTGTGTAAGGTTTTACATTTGCACATACTTGATATATTGGTGAACTTGAACAAACATCCATGAATAAACTAGATTATATAATGGAATAATTTCAAAGCAATCTGTTCTTAGACCTCTGTAAAGTCTTTTTTTTTTCATAAGAATGTGGATCGATAAGATATCTTCTTTTTCCTTAGTCATTTTGGGTTTTCTTTCCTTCAATCTTAAGATTTCTCATTTTTCTAAGGACCTCTTCCTGGGTCTATCAGAGGATCTTTGTAATTAGGATCTGTATGTTACTGTTCCAGCAGCCAGTAAGTAAAAGGCAGAGTACATCCTGGACAAATTGCTAGTCCATTACAAGAAAGTATATCATCTTACTATTCTAGGGCTTTATGACATCCAAGCATGATAAAAGTAATACGGTCTCAGTGTAATAAATTTTGGAAGTAGCATTAATCATTGAACAAAAATAAAACTTACAGTGTAAAACGATGTGTAAAACAGGCTTGCTGTGTCTGCAGAATTTAACAGGGAAAGTTGCCGCCAAATCTTTATGATTTAAATAACTTTCTTAATAATCAGCAAGGGTGACAGCTGCTTCGGAAATTTTTTCCACTTGCATAACTGTAACATGGAGTTGAAAGTAATGCCATTGGTGAAGAACAAGTAGCAGCGAAGGGTTATAAGTGAATTTGCAGAGTATTTCAATCCTTATTTCCACAAAATAGGTAAAAATTTGTAAAAGCAAAAAGAATGTATTTAAAATAGAAAATAGAGATATAAGAAATATAAGAAAAATTAACAATGTGTCGAAAAGAACTAGTTAAAGTGAAGTAAACATTGTAGAATTACCACTATAATACAAAATGGCATTTAAAGTGAACCAGTGTGTAAAGTGACAAAATAGTGCAACATGATGCTACATAGGCTGTAGATGTCATAGTGTAAAACCCCATCCATACATATACATACATATACATATGACAGTGTGCACGCATATAATTATATACATATACCAATGTCCACATATATACACATACATATAAATTGGACGTTGCTGTAGATCAGTCCAAAACTCTATTTCCGTTGAGGGCTCGAATAGCTTGTGGGAAAAGGCTTTTTCTCACCCTCTCCATTTTGGTTTTGATATAAAGGCTCATTCCCACTGTGTGTTGTTAGGTGGTGATATAACACGTTGTACTTTACAATTCATTATAATATTATTTCACAATCTCTCTCTTGAGTGAGATTTTGAGGATTTTAACTAAGAACTTTATAAAATGGAAGTGGAAAACCAGCATGAAGGTCTAGGTAGTATGTGATTTGGGAACATTTTATATCATGCAAAAGAAACACTCAGGACACTCAGCTTTAAGTAATAAAAGCAATCAAAGTAATTGACCTTAGTCCTCAACATCTTCTGTCCTGTACGTTCTCTTTTCTTACACACCTGACTAAAATGAATGGTTTGTTGCCAGGATTGATAGTATTCAGTGACTTGATTTGATCTTTTGGACCAAGGTAGGTGACCTTTTGGATAGTGGAGCTGAGTATATCTTGGACAGTAAAACTTATTAAGCATTTAATTTGATAAAGTGATTTAAAAGTATTCTCCTTATATTGTTCATTTTTATGTAAAATGTAAAAAGTTGAAGTTGAAATTCGTGTTGGTCTGGCACAGTGATTATCACAGTCAGATATGGGTTCATGGCACGTCAGCTTAGTTGTGGGAAGAAAGTTTGTAAGGCTGGTGCCATCTAGATGTAGTTGTACTCGTCTTGTCAAACAGCTTGGGCTCTGGAATCAACGTATTTACAGGGATATCAAGACATATCAAGAGAAAGAGGAGTTGGCTGGATGTTGTAATACTGTGAACCCTACAGTGAGTTCAGTGTAGAAATAACTGTCCGTGAAGTTATGCCTGTTAGTTTTGAAAGGTCTTATACAATAAGCACATTGCTTGGATTGTCTGTCCAGTCTCTTAATGGGTCCTCGAAGTGATGCTACCTGGAAATTTCATTGCATTAGATGACCATACGGTTAATTCACTAGTGAAATTAACTGGGTACTGCCAGACTACTGGGAGGGTGAGGACAAGAACAATCAGAAATCTTCAACTTGCACATTTTTGGGAGAATTTCTATTGTGGTTTAGCAGACGTCAGGGGCAATACCTTTGAATGAAGAGTAATTAAAAAAAGCACTTAGAGAGGAGGTCTTCAACGGGGGTCCGCGACCCCTAGGGGATCCTTGGAGCTATGGCAAGGGTTTCACAAAAGTGTTGGTTGATTAGACTTTTTTTTTATATTTCCCCCTGCAATTTTTTCCAATAATTAAAATGTCTTTAAATAAACATACACACAGGTGCTCTTTCAAGCTGGGCACCGTTTCATTCACAACACCTGTCCCATCAACAAGGAGTCAGAATCACAAATACTTTAATAACCCCAGGGCAAAATTATTTTTGTTACATTACTCCATATGTAATAGACATTACCTGCAGATAGTATATATATATATATATATATATATATATATATATATATATATATATATATATATATATATATATATATAGCATGTATCTATCTATCTATCTATCTATCTATCTATCTATCTATCTATCTATCTATCTATCTATCTATCTATCTATCTATCTATCTATCTATCTATCTATCTATCTATCTATCTATCTATCTATCTATCTATCTATCTATCTACCTATCTATCTAGTTTGGCTCAGTAACTGTATGTTTGACCAAGAACCTGAGCTGGTGGACTTAAGTGTATCCTTTTGGATAATATTTTTTTTCCTTATTTAAAGAAACCATTTGTTGCAATAGTGTCATTTCCCCACGGCTGTTTATGACTGCCTAACTTATTTAAATAAACTAAAATAGACATGCACTTTGTTCATTAAAATGCATGTATTAGAAGTAGCGGAAGCTGTGCCATTTAGTGACAGCAGGAGAGATTTTGGGAGGTGTGGGTAAGGGTACCGGATGATGAGGATGAGAGAGGGATAGCTTACAGTAGGCAATCACTGTTCTGCTGCATTACTCTACAATGCAACTTCTCTCTTTTCCACCTCACCCCTCCTCATTCCTTCCTGTGAGCAGTAATCTCCACTCACTCTCGCTGCCTCACAGTGATCTAAACTGCCACAGTGAATCTCTCTCTTTCAGCAGCTTTACTCTCTCCCCAGTGAGGATGACATCTCTGAATTTGCTGAACCAGCGAAGCTCTCATTCCAGCAGGAGGCTTCCAAGGGAGACCCCACATGAACAGGCTTGTGGGACGAGGAGGAGCCGTGTCTAAGGAGCATCGTAGAAAACCTGTAAGCTCTACAGGGCACTGGGTAAGTGCAGCTCTGTTTCACTTACTGTCCAGATCAGACATAAGCAATGAATCTATCCAAGCCTTGCAGCCTCCCCAGTATTCACTGCCTGAGCGTGTTGGGACTATTATTTAACAGGAGACCGAATCAGGAGTCTAAAATCTTTACAGTGACAAAGGTACAGGATGTCAGGTAGCAGCAAGCCTCTGCAGCAGCTGTGTCTCACTGAGCAAGGCTTGGCATTAGTCTTGGTCACGACGCTGAAAGGCTGTGTCTTCTGTTTGCACATCTCTCCTTGCCGCTGTGCTCTCTGGATCAAACACTCATACAGATGAGTCCCTTAAACCATTTTGAAACTCTTCCTTATTGTTTGATATACTCCTAGCATTTCTTAGGAGCCTTTAAATTTCTGCACGATCATGAGTGAATGAGTTTTATGACAAAGTTTACTGTCTTTCGAATGTTTGCCAAGCAAAGATGTTTCAGATGATCTCACACCTTTTGGTTTCGGTCAAAGGAAGTTTAGGTTCACAGAGACAGACAACAGAAAGGAGTTTAGGAATCACAAAGTCAGTAAAAAGAAAAGCATAACAAGAGAAAGACTGTGGCTGGAGAAAAGTAATCGCTATGGAAACAGCAGGCAAGGGAAGAGGAGAGGTGAAGGAAGCTCGCTGGCTTTTTTTTTTTTTTTTCTGGCATCTGTTCAGCTGAATCAGGAATTGCTTTTCTGACAGGACTTTTTCAAACTGAGCCAACCAGATATTTATTAAAAAGAGATGAAAAATTCATCTTCTTGTGACTTGAAAAAATATGCAAAAGATTTCTGTATGCTATGCTGTCAGAGAGAATGTGATCTAGAAATGATTTGTTTACAGATTCACAGTCAAGACCAAGATTGATCGGGTTGATTCATGGCAGCAAACAACCCTAAAAATAGGCAATCATGGAAGACAGAAAACCACCTGAATAAGGCCTGAAAGCAAACCTGGATCTTTGCAGAAACAATCTGTTACTGTGTGAGCAGCAGGTGAGAAAGAAAGGGATAGAGAGAGACAGAGATCTCCATCACTGCATATCCGCAAGTGTCATTCTCCCAAAACGCTTCTTCAGAAGCCCACACTGATCCTCTTTGTCATCTGGGTCTGTGATATAATCATAGGCTGCGTTTCTGAAGTACTTTTCTAGGCACTATGCATACTTTAATAGATTGTGAAATTCACTCAGCTCAGCCACGTTAACAATAAATAACACTTCAGCATCAACATATGGAAGTGGCAGCCTGCAGCCTGGCTAGGCTCGGCGGAACGTCAAAGTGTTTGCACTCTAACTTGTTAAACGGGACTAAAAGAGCATGGGAAGGTTCAGAAGTCAAACAGCAACGCGAGGGTTACTGTAGCCAAATGTGTCATATGTGAAGCAATACAAAAGATATTTATTTGATAGATTACGGGATTTAAAAAGTGTAGAACAACCTGTTAAATGTAGTTTTGGGGGGTTTATTTCTCATAATCTGAAGCCCTTTTTTCCTTGTTTTCTTTACTGGGTAACTTTGGTGTAAAAGCTAATTTGGTATGGAAATTAGTCAGGCAATCTGCTCCTGCTGCCCACCCTTAAGCTGCCTGTTTAAAAAGGTATTGTGCTCATGTTTTGGCTAATTTGTTTCTTGTAGCAGAATTACCTAGATGCTAACACCCCAATCTATACCTACTCCAAAATTTCAAAGCCCCTCCTGCTGGCAAAGCGACGCCAAGAGTCTTTGAATTTGAATAAGACGAGTCATAAAAAAAATAAACTTTAAGAATTAGTTTGACCGACTCATCAGTCAAATTCATCTCACACTTTCCACTGTTTTGGTCTGAGCAGGGAAAACGTTTACCGCACGTTGTGAGAGCGCGTAAATAGATTACCTCGACCATCTGCTCACGCACTGACTGCTGAAGAGAAAACGAGTATGTGCTAAGTTTAATAGCTCCCTGTTCATTCTCCATGAACGTTCAGGGCCACAATCTATAGTTTTATAGTTTAATTCCTTTACCGTCTTGTAAAATGTTTATATATTTTTTTTACAAGAATGGGTAAATAGAGTGTAATTACCAGTGAGAATAATAAACAACATCTTGCGCCGCTCAGTGTATTTATAGCTTTTAGATATTAAACAAGCTGGGTTGATACAGAGTTCAGAGTTCAAGACTCATGCAGGAGTCCATTATATAAAAGGAAGGTCAGTGCTGTGGGAGTATTTAACTGGAGGTGGGCCCCAAAATAACATTCAGCTCTGCACTAGCTGCTTCTTTTAGCTTAAATACATGCAAAGACATGTATGTTGTTGTTTATTTCTTTGGTCACATGGACAGCTGAACTTTAAACAGTGATTAGCAGGCTTGGAGGTCTCTATGCACCTTAAGATTGTTCCACTTGTTCTGGTATCTCAGTTAAATGATTTCTCTTCATAACTTTTGTGATTGTACGTCGACTTACAGCTCGTTTAATGACGCCTCTGTCATGGTCCATATCGCTTTCACCGGTACTCAGAAACTTTGAGGAGGGTGGCAGGAACCTGACAAAGCAACTAAAAAAGGTGCTGACTGCTTTACGGCATATGTCACTTCCCCAGTTTCTTATTTTTAACATCATCATGTGACGTTGTTTCACCACAATTAGATTCATTTCCTCATCGCTTTTCATCCTTCACACAAAAACGGAAAACAGAAACTTCGATCCAACTGCAGGCAACCGAGAGGTCAAAATATTACGACCCTATTTGCTAGGCCTCATGGGAAGTGCAGTCTTCTTCAGGCAAAACACTACCGCTTTTGTCCACCAAAACTGAAACTTCTTTATGGTTGCTTTAAAACTTTTACATTTCAAAAACTTTGTATACACCACGATCAGTAACCAGTCAATGCCCAGTCGATGTATCAGGTACATTTACATGGATAAGACTGTTTATAATAGTACAGCCTTAATGCCTCATTTACACACCTTAGTAGCAAGATTCAGATTGACTTGAAATGAAATTGTAATCGAATGTATGGTCAAAATTTTTTTTTGTTGTCCATTCAAAGATGATGCATTTGGATTTTTTTATCCTAATACATTTGAAACCTGATCAAAGAGTTTAGCTCATGTTAACATAGCTAATGTTGATTTTTGTGGTTGCTGATGCCTGGGGACACCTACTTTAGAAATGTATTGTTTTCTTGATTATAGCCGAGAAATACCACTTTTTTATACAGAATACACTGTTGGAACTTCGTGAACGCTTGATTTTAGAGAGGAATCTGTGCCACGAGTTTTTCAACAAGTCTGTGATTCACTCCTGCCCACAGCCCATACAGTAGCACTGGTCCTGGTCGTCCAGACTGAATGTAGAGCAGCCCTGTGACTAGGATGCAACCTCTCTCCACTCCTTCTCCTCTTCAAGAACTCTGACTCACAGCTCAGCACATTTTAATCAACCCACCAAAAAAAAGCTCCTTGACTGAGATAGAACCCATAGTTCTTCTAGAAATCTGACACTTTCTATTTCTTCTTCAGATTAAATAAATCGTAGTCACTCGATTATTTTCTGGATTTAAAGCTGTTTGAATTCACTTTACATTAAAAGAGACTGAAGTTTTGTGGTTAATATTATTAGGGACACTTCCCTCTGGTTATGATGAGATTCTGAAAGTATAGTTATTAGTAGCCGCTTTCAGAGACTTAATTATTGGAGTGGAGAATCCCAGCTGCAGAGTGTGATGGCAGGGCTCATTATGGAGCGTAAGCTAGCGCTCGGATCTGGGTGGAAGACAGCTAGGTCTGTTTGCCATCTGGTGTCACATGCTCAACATATAACCAGCGGCTCTAACGCTAGCAAACCTTTGGGGAAGTTGTCAGAAAGGTTTTTAAGAAGGAAATGTTAAATCGTGCAGCTCAGATGTATTTACAGCCCGTGAACATTTTATATGTTTAGCCATAAATTTCTACGTGTCTTGGAACAATTTCATGTGAAGTTTGTAAAAATACTTAAGTTGGATGAATAAATAAGAAATGTTCTTCAAAAAATAACAAATAAAAAATTCAAATAAAATCCTAAAAGTCTTGGATGAATTTGAATTTGAACCCTCTAATCCTGCTAAATAAAGTATTACTGTGGTGGAAATGATTTCCCTCAGAGGTCTCATAATTTGTTTACTTTTGCATAATTTAAACTCCAAGTAGAGTTGTTTGAGAAAAAACTGCATCAAGAAAACCCATCTGACGGATAAAATAGAAAGTTGTGTAGAAGTTAAAACTAGGATTTGTCTTCCCTCCGTATATACCCTTCAGTTCGTTTGTGGCCTGGCCAGATTCTCCCTCATGTTACCCCGTGTTCCTGTCTATAGTTTTAGATTTTATAATTGTTTTTATTTTGGAGTGTTCCCTACACTCGACATGACAGGACTGGGTTATCAAAGAAGTAAAAAACAAGGCTTCTACATCTCAATGATAACTATTCCATCCATAATCTGCAACCTACTAAGACGTTGTCCATGGTTTTCCAAGGTCAGGGCAAGGAGAACATAATTTAGGGAACTAAACAAGAAGCCTATAGTAACTCTGGAGGAGCAGCAAAAATCCACAGCTCAGTTAAAGGAATCTGTTTAGTCTTTTCCTTTGTGCACTTCCCAAATTTGGCCTCAATAAAGGAGTTGCAAGAAGACAGCTGTTGTTGAAATAGTGCTTTGTTTATATTTTCCCAATAGCCATTTAGGTAATGTAATAAAAAAAATCTCTCTGATTAAATTAGACCAAAGTAAAACTTACGCTACTTATCAAGGTAGATATACAAGACGCAACATGCGAGCGGCAGCATCATAAGCAGGAACCGGGAGCTGGTCGGAGTCGACAGACCTGTGGCAACAGCTTCAGCGTTTGCAGCAGGTCGCTGACTATATTACATAAGTCTGTTATGGAGAGAGTGTTGTCTTATGCCATCATCTGTAAAGGCAGGGGCCAAAAAGAAAAAAACTAAACACTCTATGATAAATAACAAATATTAAAAGAAAAAACAACAAAATCCCCAGGAATCCTCTCTATTAGACTGTTTATACGACAAGAGTGCACAATGCGTCTTCAGATTCTCTGTAAAGGACAAATGGAGATCCATCCTGCAGACTATCAGAGAATCTGTGACAAGAGTTAGAACAATAGTTTTTAATCTGGGAGATCTGGGTGTAAGAAGGTGTTTCGGAATTAAATCAAACAAAAATAAAGGCATGTTAGAACGGCCCAAAGTTAATGTAACAGAAAATCGACGTTGGCATTACATAGAGCTTCAACTAATCTGCAATATAGACTCATTAGAAATTAACGAGATGTGGAATAAAGAAAAGACCTACAGCTGTAATTGCTGTGAAAGCTGTTTTTTTTTAGCAAATATGGACTTGAGGGGTTCTAAAAAGAAACATACCACCATGTTCTCAATATTAGGTTTTAAATAACTTTAAAATGCTGGAAAATTCCCCTTTAATTAATGCATCACTTTATGTTTGAGCATCACTTTATTGCAATACTGAAGCTGAAATATTGTCACTCATGCTTTACTTACTACCTGGTCACTAATGTATCGAGGACTGGCTGGTTGTTAGTCGTCTTTTCACATTTTGGTGTTCATCCAAATAAGTAGAACTGGGCCAACATTGACAACTGATGTTTATTTACAACTTGTTGCCGTTTGGGCGCGCGTTTCAGATGGCCATGATGTTTTAGTTCGGTCAGCTGACAGTCACATTGGATTGTGGAGGTGTTAAAACTAAAGCAGAGAAGTGATGTGGGCAGTGTGATTGTTTAGCCAAGATTCAGAAAGGGTTTGGAAGTACGTGTAATAAATAGTAGAGTGTCTGTGGTTATCTCTGGATTCCTTTTTGTTTTTTATCAATCATTACAAACTAGCTGCGTCTCTATTATGTCATGCCAATGCACACTGATACATGTTGGCCTCATGCTGTTTGCTCTGTTGTGTTACTGAACATTCGAACTATCCCCAAAGCGTAACGCAAGCGTCATTCATATCTCTGAACAAATATTAGCAGGCATCACTGCCATCTCTCTCTGCATGTGACGCGAGCAGCATCGTTTATTGCTTTATAACTGAACACAGTCAAAAATTGCTGAAAGATACGTCCAAGAATAAACGGCAGTGTGGCAGCAGCAGAAACCCGTAGCTGAGCCTGAGTGGAGCCTGTTACTGTAAGGAGTAGGAGGTGAGCCCGTGCTTTTATTAGAAGTTCTCTGTCGTTCTGCCTGCTACTTGATCACAGAAGCTGCCAAATATATCCAGTGGTGGTGAGAGAGGCTGTTGTGCGAACACAAGGAGGCTATTTATAGTCTCTGCATAGACACGAAATGATTACGCTCTTAGTCTGAAAAATATGCGTCTTGATTGCTAAAGATTTCATCTGTGAACATTGTACCTTCAAAACCCTGAAACCTGACATGTCTGTGAAAGTGCTCTACAATGACAGCAGTGTTTTTTTTGTTTCATTAAAAATGTACATTCACAGAGATAATAGTCACATCCCTCCTTCTCTTCATAAAACATATTAACGTATGTAACAGCTGAGTGTTACAGCTAGTGCATTAATCAAGCCTTTGTCATGTTTCTGCATCAAACATATATTCTGTCCTTTTTCTTCCAGATTTCTCTCTACAGCCTTCGGCTCTTAGGTTAACACCATCGTTCTGGACAAAAACCACGACTACTCTCGCACTTAAAGTCATCGAAGAAGCCAAACAAATGTCACAGGTATGTGATTGAGACTTACCTCTGATTACAATACCTCATGTTGTCATGATGTTTAGGCTTCTGACCCACATTAACAGAGAGCTCTCAGGAGAACAGTTATAATGAATTTTATTGTTGTGTAATGGGGGTGAGATCCATAAACGGGAGACAGCGGGGAACGGTGATGTTTGGCATGACAGCAAGGACAGCGGGACAGCGGGGAACGGCAGGAAGCACGGAGCGCACGGAGCGCACGACGACGTGGGAGACCGGTGACCACTGAGGTGGAGGACAGGACAGGTGAGTAGTTGTAATGTTGGGAGAAGGATAATATTGGACAGATCTTACTTGATGGTTGATGGATGTTGACGCCAGGGGGGGAAGACTGAGAGGTGAGTTCCAATCCAGTGGTGGGAAGCGGGGAAGTTGTCCAGGGGGTTGTGCACACCGGATGGAGTGATGCTAGAGCGTGCAGATCGAGCCGAGCCAAGAGGAGCGGAGAGACCAGATGGATGCGAGGAACCGGAGAGAGATCTTGTGGGGAAGGAGCACGGGAGATGACGGCAGACATAACTAGAGCCAAGAGAATTACAGAAATACGTGAAACACTCGAAATATAATAAACACTAGAGAAGGCGCTG
>JAVLVB010000371.1:719146-732514 GCA_032876305.1 Orestias chungarensis
CCCCCCCCCCAAGGACCGCCATCTGGAGGAAGAGGCCTCAAAATCATCCAACAGGCTGGGGTCGAGGATGAAGGAGCAGGGCACCCAGCTACGCTCCTCAGGGCCGTAGCCCTCCCAATCGACGAGGTATTGGTAACCTCGACCTCGTCGACGGGAAGCCACAATCCTCCGGACATCATAAACTGGGTGCCCATCAATGATACGGGTGGGTGGATGGGCTTCGGCTGGAGGGCACAAAGTACGGGTTCGGACCAGCTTGATCTTGGAGATGTGGAAGGTGGGATGAACTCTGAGAGACGAGGGCAGACGAAGGCGAACGGTGGAAGGGTTGATTATGGACCTAATGGTGTATGGGCCGATGAAACGTGGAGAGAGCTTGCGAGAGACAGACTTGAGCGGGATATCTCGGGACGAAAGCCAAACCTGCTGACCGGAAGAGTAAGTTGGGGCTGGAGTACGTCTCCGGTCAGCGTATTTTTTATTGAGAGCAGATGAACGTTGGAGGGCTGCGATGGTATTCTTCCGAACACTGCGGATTCGGCGGATGTGGTGGTCAACTGAGGTCACCGAGATTTCCCTTTCGTCGGACAGAAACAGTGGTGGCTGGTACCCTAAGGAGATCTCAAATGGAGATGAACCAGTGGCAGCAGAGACGTGAGCGTTGTGAGCGTACTCGATCCAGGGGAAGTGCTGATTCCAATCGGATTGGTGGGTAGACGTGAGACACCGGAGGGCTGCCTCGATCTCCTGGTTAAGACGCTCTGTCTGACCGTTGGACTGGGGATGATAGCCAGACGTGAGGCTGGACTTGGCCCCCAGCGCTGAACAGAAATGTTTCCAAACCTGAGAAGCAAACTGGGGGCCACGGTCAGACAGGATATCAGCAGGTATACCGTGAAGACGGAAAACATGTTTAACCAGGAGTCAGGCAGTCTGGAGAGCGGATGGTAATTTTCGTAATGGGACCAGGTGGCAGGCCTTGGAGAAACGGTCGATAATAGTGAGGATTGTTGTCATGCCTTGAGTGGGTGGAAGACCGGTGATGAAATCGGTAGCAATATGGGACCATGGGCGCGTGGGGATCTCAAGAGGCTGAAGGATGCCAGAATGAGTAAAGATACTAGAGCCAAGAGAATTACAAAAATACGTGAAACACTCGAAATATAATAAACACTAGAGAAGGCGCTGAGACAAGGTTTACCAGGAGTAACAAACACTCAGGCGTCGAGTAGCTGGTCCACCACTCCTCTTATACTGGCCCAGCTCATCAACGCCAACAGGATGCACCTGGGGTGCCAAACGCTCCAGCAGAGGGTGAGCACGGGTGACCCCCTTTGGACAACTGGAGAGGTGCTTAAAGGAACTCACTCTGACACATGTCAGTTTAAATAACCCTTTGTTTCTGTCGAGGTTGTGTTTACTCCTCCCATATTAGACTGTTTAGGGATATTATATGTAAATGTCTGATGTCAATTACTGAAATCAACCTCTTTTGCCAGCTAAAAGCGGCGTCAAATTCCAATTTATGACCAACAGTTGTTTTCCACTGCTTCTACAAAAAAAAAAAAAAACATGTTATAAAACAGTCGTAAAATAGTTTTTGTGACTCCAAAAATAGATTAATTACACAGAAAAAATTCAGCCCCTTATTTGTAGGTAATTAAAGCCCTAAAGAAAATCAGAACATTAAATAAGATAACGAAAGCTTTGAAATCAACGGTAGTCCGTGCAGTCCGTACTCAGTCTAAGCTCTTCCCATCGATGCGGCTCACCCTGTTTTTCTGCTTGTGTTTGTTGTGGAAGCCCAGGTGGCCTTGATTGGTGCTTTCTGTTCATTTCTCTGGTCTCATCGCTTTTCTTGACAATACTCCACACATCCTCTGTGGGTTTCCGTTCGGGCCAGTTTGCTGATCAATCAAGCATAGTGTCGTGATGGACTTAAACCCAGCTTCTGGTACCTTTGGAAATGTGGGCAGGTGCCAGGTCCCGCTGGAAATCAGCACCTCCGTGAAGATTATCACTGGAAGGAAACACAAAGTCCTCTATAAGGTCCTGGTAGATGGGTTGCTTGACTGTAGACTTCAGAAGGTTTAGTGGACAGCAGCAGAGGACATGGCACCCAAAAATCATCACTGTAGAAACTTCTCACTTGACTTTAAGCAAAGTGGTTTCTGTGCCTCTCCTATCTCCACTCTACACATTCTGGGACATTAATGTCCAAATTAAATGCAAACTTGGCTTTCATTTGAAAAGAGGACTTTGGACAATTTGGCAACACTCCACTTTTACTCCGCCCAGGTATAGCTTCCTTATTGATGACTTTTGTGGCTTAATCTCCTTCTGGAAGGTGTCTTGTGAACGCTGTCTGGACATTGGTTCATTCAGATGTCCTGGCCCAGAATGTGTGTAGAGACTCTGGAAAAATCTGATTATTATGGTGTGATGCCTTTACTTTCCAAAATGTAACTTTTCATAATGTTAATGTTTGCTTGTGTTATGACATACTGAATTTTTGGTTTTCAGTATAAGATAGCAATCATCAGAAATACAACGTTTTTCATTCTAACCCATAATGAACCTATCTATATGAGTTTCATTTTCACAATATTGCAATATTTTTTAGACATATCTGTATGTTTTTTAGAAGTTTTGTAACAATACATCTATCTGATAGGATAGTTCAAATCTGTGGTGGGTTCATGAGGAAAGGATACGATTTTGAATAAGGGTTTTTCAAAGACTGTAAAATAATCCAGTCCAAATGTGATGAGTTTGAGTATTTTAAACATGCAGCCGGGCTCATTTTGAATTCTGAAATAACTAAAATGAGTTTAGTGCTGATAGGAAGCTCTGAAGCAGATGGCAAGTTTTGCATTATTGATGACCAACAGCTAGTTGCTGTATTTTCACAGTGCTTACAAATCGTTCATATCTTGACTGTCACTTACTAACCAGCAAGTATTAGTGAACTTCGCCAAAACAACAGGGCACCTGAACAACTGGTTCCTGTCTTAATTTCGAATAAAAATGTCAAATATAGACAACATTCTTCAAGCTTAAAGCATTTAACTTCATATATATAGGCTCCGTAATAATGTGGACATACTCAGAAGATGTCACATGCTGACAGTGATGAGGTGGACTTTAGTCTAATGAGGAATATTATATAATATAACATGTTTTTATTCATTAACTATAGCTATTTTCTAAGCATTATATTCCATCACTAATATCTTTAGATTTGGGTCACTGTAAATCTGTGACAATGAGTAGTATTTGTGACGTCAGTCATGCTTGTGAAACAAAGCTGTGGGCCTTAAGAATCCTGAAAGTGGTTCCAATTTTTTTTTTCTCGTTAAAATAATGTGCTGCGATTGCTTACTAAGTCTTATTTCTGTTGCTGTGATAATTCTTTGGCTTTGTGTCTGAAATGGCCACATTGCGACTGCATGTGTTTGTTGAGGACATGTTCTGCTCTCATCCTCGCTGTGTGTTAGATCAGCCATACTGCACGCTGACTACCGTGATTATCTGTGACTGTGCTGTGATCACTGCTGTTTCTCCAGTCTGCAGTCCTACCAAGGCTATAACAGCAAATCTCACTCTAATCCCAACGACATATGGCCTATAACAAATACATAAACGGACACGCTGACATGTTTTAAATGTATTTAAGTGCTCAGGCAGTACAAATCTTGGAATCTCTTCTATCTTGTTTTTTTTATGAAAGAATCATTTACTAGTGACGTATTTTCATTTCACTTTTGTTTGATTTTGTCCGGGAGAATATTGATGAATAAGAGTTTTCCTTAACATGTGGAAAATCAAGCGCCTGTTGCATCACATCATAAGCAGCAAAGGGAGTTGCCAAACAGTTACTGGTCGTTATCCACCTCACCACATTTAATTATCATGGTAACCAACTTTTATACCCGCCAATGATTGGTGATCAGCTCCCTTGCTTTTATTACATCATCAGATTTAAATGAGATATTTATACCATCACTAGGATTGCCCCCTTACTAGATCAGCTCAGTCAGTCTGCCTCTCAAAAGACTGGCGGCCATAGTCCTCCATAAATCATTGAAGGCGTTGGTATGTTGTTTTGTTCTATCCAGGTTGAACAAGAGATCTCACTGGTCCAGAGGAAGATGTCTGACCTCGAGTCGGTTCTCCAGCAGAAAGACATCGAACTGAAGGCGTCAGAGACTCAGAGGACCAACCTGGAACAGGACTTGGCAACTTACATCACAGAATGCAGTGTAAGAGGCTGAGCAGAGTAAAAAAAACAAACAGATGCAAATAAAACATCTGTCCATTGTTCCTGATCAAGAATCAAGAGTTAAGAATCAGTTTATTTCTATAGCACCAATTTACAACAGATGTCGTCTCAAGGCACTTTACAAGAAAATCAATTAAAATCAAAGATGCATCATAAACAAATTAGTTTGAAAAAGTTTCCTATCTAAGGAACCCCAGCAGATTCATGGAGTCATTGACTTGCAGCATTCACTCCTCTGGAATCAGCAGAGAGAAACATTGGCTTGTGTTGTCCTTGACTTTACAGCAATCCCTCATACTGAGCATGCATTTAGCGACAGTGGAGAGGAAAAACTCCCCTTTAACAGGAAGAAACCTCCATCAGAACCTGGCTCAGTACCAGCAGCCATCTGCCACGACCAACTGGGGGTTTGAGGAGACAGAAAACTAAATTAGATGCAGAGGATACTGAAAAAAAAGAGTTTATAGCAGCAGTTGTAGAACGTCACTGGCAGCATCTCAGCCCATGTTCTCATCCAAGAAGCTGTCTCAGCTAACAGAACGCCAGCCCAGGTGTGGTTACTATGGAGAGAAGAACACTAAGAGAAAACAAAAGGTTAACAAGGTTCAATTAACGGTAGCTAAGTAGATTGAACAAAGGAAGAAAGTAGCAGAGAGAGAAGTGGTCAGATTGTCCTCCAGCAGTCTAAGCCTATAGCAGCATAATTGGTGGGAACATTATCATTCAAAAATAATTAAGAAATAATTTACAGCACATTTTAATGGAACCCCAAGTAGTAAAAACATGCATTGGGAGTCTTAAATTAGTTTGCATAATGTTTGTTCAACTATTTTGTGCATTAATTTTAGAGTTTAAAGCGCAGTTTAGAGCAAGCACGCATGGAAGTGACCAAAGAAGATGATAAGGCACTCCAGCTCCTCCATGACATCCGGGAGCAAAGCAACAAACTTCAGGAGATCAAAGAGCAGGTAAGGACAAAAACACTTCACTATTACAGTATATACTTGGATCAATAGATTTAGACAAGTATAAGGCCTGAAAGGAATCCAGTAGTTCTTCAAATCTTCTCAACTCATCATCCAAAAGAAAATTTCTTTGTGCTTCCAATAATATTAGTCATTCAAACTAAATACCAGTCAATGCCAGTCTAAATCCAACCGTTCTGTGATCTGTGAGAGCTTTCAACTCCTGCTCAAGAAAACGTTTTAGAACGAGCTGCGTTAAGAATACCAAGTAACACAACAAGCACATGAATAAAGTATTGGAAAAACTTAAAGACTGTGAAATAATGTCTATATTTGGATACAATTGTCCTTACTTTAGATATATATGGGTATTTTTACATTGTGTCCAAATGGCTTTAATGGCTCTCCATAGACACTGACTGATCTAAAGGAAGAGACGAGAGAAAGTGTTGTTTGATCAGCAAAAGTGTAAAAGTTTATGTAAAAACTGCCCATGTCTGTGTCTTGTCAATAAAAAAGATTAGGAGTATTTTCCTGTGACCGTCAGATATTTATTGGTCAGGTCACCGAGGCGTGTGTGCGCATGTTGGATGTCGGTGCTAATCAGGTCTGCAGCGAGCTTAACGTTAAACTACTTGTTTCAGAAATGTCTTCTGTTGCAAAAGCGTTTTATCTAAATTGTTGCTACTATGTTTTCCATCTTTATACATCATCCACCTTCAGTGTGTTAGAAGAAAAGCCACTTATTATGTTTTCACAAGGATTTCTCATACTTTTCTGTACAGTTGCAGTCAAGTCAAGCTAACTGAGTGAATACAATCATCTAAACACACACCTGCACAATATGGAGGTGCGGGCGTGGAAACTAAGCTGATACCTGGTTAGACTAGTCTATTGCCTACATTGAAATCTTATTTTTTTGTATTTGTTTGTCCGAACAAAAAAGGTAATATTAAAACAACCTGTTTTTCTCTGCCTACAATCGGGCTCGTTTCCAAAGCGCTGAATACATTGTGCTCTGGTTGCCATGGTGACGGGAGCCGTATACCTAGAGTGGGGAGCAAAATGATGCAGTGGGCAGGCTGCTGAGATGGGGCGCTGAGGCCTTTGGCTCACACTGTTTGAAAAACAAATTTTTGCTCTCATTTTCCATTGATTTCTGAAAAACGGGAGTACAGAATGTTTCCTGGTGTATGGCTCATTTTTTGGTGCCCGTTTGTTTACGTACACCTTTTCTTTAACAGGAAAGTACTGTTGGGAAAATAGCTTCACTATGTCAGTCTGTGTCGATTTCAATGTTTGATGAAGATATTTATCTATGCAGGTTTATCAATCTAAAGGTTTATTTAAAATGTGTGTGTGTGTTGTTTGCATATTGATTTATTTGTGCATATGCAGATATCGGGATGTAGAGTCCATTAATTTATCACTTTTATGAGAAACCTCAATATTTGTATTTAATTATGGGTCATGTCCAGTACTGACATTTTCAGTAACAACTCTATTTCTTACATGTCTATATGAAGTTTTTTATTTCCTCCGACACGTGATCCTGCGGTACTTAAGCATTGCAGGACACGAACCACACTTCCCTGCAGGAATTATAAAGTACCCATTTAATCTAATCTGCGGTTCTAGAAGGACAAGGTCAAAGACAAACGCTTAATGGCCTTAAAGACGATAGCAGAAAGAAATCCTGATATTCTCTGTAGGTCTATGGAACTGTCAGTCAGCGGTGAACAAGGCAGACTTCATTTCTGTCATGTGAACCATCTCTCACTGGACATCCTTGCCCTCACAGAAACTTGGATCAAACCAGAAAACAGCGCCACAAACAGCGTACAGGGCTACTGATATCCAACAAATGGAAATATACCCATTTCAGATCAGGAGCCTCGTACAACTCCTTTGAATACTCCTTGTTGTATATCGTCCTCCGGGTCAAATAGGGTGACTTCCTAGAAGATCTAGACTCCCTGCTTTCCTCCATCCCTGTGCATGACTGTCCTCTGCTTGTCCTTGGTGATATGAACATTCACTTTGACATTCAAGATGCCACAGATTTCTTCTCGCTAACTCACTCATTTAATCTCCAGTGGGTAAGCAGTCCCCCAACTCACAGGGCCTCTTTTTGTAAGCCAATTTTGGATAAAAGCGTTTGCTAAATGCATAAATGTAAACGTAAATGTAGTTTCTAAACACCGTGAAGAACCGTTGAGTTAAGAGCTTTAAAACCTAGAGGTTTCATTTATGTCTATTGCATTGTTGTTGTTTTTACGTGAAAAATGTGTTTAAGGAGACCTTAAAAAAATGGTAACACAAAGTGCTGCGTGTATAAAAAGCTGTATGCAATAAAAAACACAAAAGTCACATGACTAATCACCTGCCTAAAAAACACGGCATGACCAAAGTATTTCTCGTCTGCAGGAATGCTTTACAGTTTCGGATGGGGTGAGTTTCAACGGGGCCGTAGAACCAGTCGTACGATTGTAATGATTGTGATTTTATGGTGACCTAGCATGTGATTTGTGGTGCATGACTGACTACATCTAGTAGTTGTACCATCTAAAATACAATGTGCAAATTTCCAATGTGTTATATTTGTAATTATTTTCTACTTATGTTGGGTCACAGCAGCAGAACAAACTAAAGTTCAGGGTTCACAGACAACTCCTTGACAAAGGCTCACGAGACTGAAGCTGAAAACTGTTTTTAAAATAAAACATCTCCAATATGCATCTTTCCAAATTCATAAGCCAGACAAAAGTTCAATTTTGTATATGCGAACCCCAAACTCAAGACTGACTCTTAAATATCTAACAGACAAACGTTGTGTAACTAAACATCATTTTATCGATCAAATCCAAGGAGATGGATGATCTTGATGAGGCCCAAAATGAAAAAAGGAGTTGGTCTCCCTTTGGTTCTACACTGCTGGCTGTGAATGCTTGTTGGTGGGTTTTCAATAAGGCAAATAAACAGCCTTTGTTTTTGTTGTTCTCTCTTTGAAGGTCATTAGCAATTTGGAAAAGCTCTGTTTTTATGTCTTTGCCACCTTTGGTCAATTTTGTGCTTGATTGACCTCAGCACATTGGAATAAAACCTGAACAGCAGGTCAAAAAGCGGCATGAAGCCAACACTTTAAAACAGAAAGAGGATTGTCTGTTTCTTCAGTTTTATGACACGTTCGTTGCTTATTATACTCCCCTGTGTTCCCATTGTTTCGTCTCTGCGGGGCACTCAGCAGCTAAATCTAGCATTTCATCTTAAAAAGCATCTGTCTCCCACGCTGTTTCATATGACTGCTCTGTTTATCAATTCTATGCAGAGGCCATATGCTATTGGTCCAACAAAGTTTGGAGATTGGTGGCACATTCATTTTACCCTGACAACCCATCATTTCTTTCCAAACAGATATTTTCAAATTTGTCATAGAGTCATAATGGCAGTTTTGATTAAGCCATTCTAACTCTTTCATATGCTTTCACCAGGACTGTTACATTGCAGCTCTGGCTCAAGTTTGTTTCTCTGCTGGAAACTGGACCCGTCTTTTTGCTCTTCCTTGTTTTTTCACTGTTCATAGCTGGTTAATCTAGTCTATGCCACTCAACACTCCTCAGTCCTGCTTTAATCTATTTGCTGTAGTTCTGCCTCCCTTCATCCTAACGGGTGTTTATCTAATTCCTGTCGTACATTCAGGGAGTGTTTTTTAAATCCAAGCTGAGTCTAAGTGCAAATGATAATTTATTCATGAAAATAAAATAAAATGTGCAGCAGAGGTAGACAGGAATGCAGCGTTCTGGAAGGGAAGGCAACATTTAGGCGGGCGAGGACAAATCTGGTATGAATCTTTGATAAGGTGAACTAACTGGCATTGAGGAAGCGTTGTTCCGGGAAGAAGGGTGGTGAGAACAAACGGTGAAGCAGTTTGTGATTCTTTATGAGGTTCTGATCGGCAAAGTTCGGGGGCTTCTGCCATCAAACAGAGGGAGTGCTCGGGAACAGTGGGGTTACTGGGGAGGATCGAGCGATGAGAGATGTCTATGAGAGGATTGATGCTGCCGTCAGACTGCTGGGGTGTAGACCTTGGAGACACAGAAACATGAGAGGTTAGCTGGAGCCAGGAGCCAGAGATCATCTACCTGCGCCTTAAACCATCCACAGAAAAGGCCGTGATTACAGTCAGATGTAGCGACTGCAACAGGTGGGTCTTACCCACCCAGCAGATTTGCTCTGTTTAGACAGTTTCACTGACACTCACACAGATGAATGCTGAATATTTTACAATCTCCAGTTTATTCTTTTGGATAATATAATAATTTTTTTGTTTGTAAATTACATTTTTCTGTTAATCAATAGCTTTATTTTTTCCTCCACTTCCCTCCCTCTGACTGCTTATGGAGCCTCTACAAAACCACCAACTCCTTTAATGGCAGATGAGAGTTGAAGACTAAATGTATTCAGTTTGGCTGAATTAGTTTGGTTTCCTGACTATTTAATATCTTTTGTACTCGTTCTAATTCAGTTCTAACAACTTTGGATGTATTTATTTCTTTGTTTTCTTGCGTAATATTCATATTGTTTCTCCAATAATCTAACACACAAAATTGCTCCTCCACAGTTTTTACCTTTTTTTTTTTGTGAACGGTTTGAAGAACTTGATTATATCAGAGTAATTAAGGCTGATTAAAAATGTGAGGCTCATTTTTTAATCTTTGTGAGAACATGTGAAGGTGTTATGACATTTGCATTTCTATCCCAACGATGCTCTACTTTGTGTTGGTACATCGCACATATATTTGTCCTATTAAATACAAAGACATTTAAGGTTTTATTGTGACTCAATGTAAAAAGTTCAATTGGTAGAAATACTTTTGTACAGTAGTGTAGGTCCCAAAGAGTTTTGTCCCAATACATTTATTCTGACATAATCCCTTTTCTTTACAACACACTCGTAGCAAGTGAGAGGAGGACAAGAAATGAACAGTTTTTAGGGGCTTTTTGTCCTTATTTCTGCTTCTCACTTTTAACTACCAGTTTTCAGAATCCAAAGTGTTCAAACCATATATGACACAAAAAAAGTACAACAAAGTATTATTATACGATAAATTTGCGGGAAGTTTTAGATATGGTTTAATGCTCATATTTTCAGGGGAAAAAATATGATCTCGGTCTTTAAATTGAATGTCATATTTATATATTATTCTTGCACTGACTCAGTTGTCGATGCTGCTGTGCAGGAGTACCATGCTCAGCTGGAGGAGATGCGGGTTTCCATTCGACAGCTGGAGGAGGACCTCTCCGCCGCCCGTCGCCGTAGCGACCTGTATGAAGCTGAGCTGAAGGAGTCTCGACAAGCCAACGAGGAACTGAAGAGGAAGGCTGCAGACTACCAGCACAGGAATCAGAAGGTCTTCACCGTTACTAAAACTGTTAATGACTCGAAAGCAAAATGGGAAAATATAAGGATTTTAAAAAGAAATAATTAGTTGTTTTGTCTATTTCTGTTTGAGCACCTGTCATAATCATTCCTGTCATCACAGGCCAAAGAGCAAGGAAAAGCAGAGGTGGAGGAAATGATCACCAAACTGGAAAAGGTAGAACATGAAGTTGATACAGCTGTGACTATATATATAAATGACTATACATAAATGCTGTATTTGGTAAAATGCTTCTCTCCATAGACTCCATAGAGTCTTTATATTAATATCTGAATGTTTGCTTTTATCTTAGGCCAGTTCTGAGCAGCAGATGAAAATCCATGACCTACAAGACAAACTTGCAAAGGTAGAAAATCTTGTTATGAAAAATAATAATGAAAAATTTGTATGAACTTGCTCCTCTGAGTAGAAGAGACAGACATTTTGCAATTTCAGATGGGTTATATATTCGCTCCTTAGCTTTCCTGGCCTCACTCATTGTCTGCCTGTCTCTCCTGGAATCTTTTCCTTGATAACTGTCTCCTTCGAGAACAATTAGGTTGTCTTTCTGAACACACTGAATAGCAATATTCCTATTGAAATGTGCTGAATTATGTCATTTCATCCTAACTGCCTTTTGTTAGAAAGGAATATTTAAAAAATACCTCCCATTGAGTTGAAAAAAGGGGAAACATGTAAAGTTTTCATACCTACAAACCTCAATGTGTTTACCTGATTTTATTATGCTGTTGACTATATACAGTAGATTACAATTATGTTATGAAGGAAAGATTTTAAATATACATTTTTTATTTATTTTTTGACAAATAAAAGTCAGGAAGGTGTGATATTTAACTGTATTGTCCACCTACATATAATCCAATGCAAGAGATTATCGTTTAGAAATCAACCATGCACTTTACATAGTCCACTTAATCTCAGGATAAACAAATACATCATTCAGAATATGGAAAACTATGCACTCCGCCATTCTGGCCTGGAAGACAAGACAGATTGGAGCCTTCATGGGACATCTGACTTGTAGTTTTGCAACAGGGGAAACCTTCAGGTTAACCCTAAACACGATATCACGATGTTAACCAGTGGTTGCAGGTGACATCATGCTGTGCGAATGCTTGTTTTTAGGAGGGAAAATACAGTGGATACAACTAAATCGGGCAACCCTAGAAATACATTAAGAGTTTCTACAGAAGGTCTTACATGGCATCTCTTGTTGTTATATGAAAAAAATGTAAAACGGTTTGAAGGGTTTGAATACTTTAGTAGGGTACCATAGATCTGATGTTGGAAAAAGAAGTTTTACATAAAATTTGCATTTGAGAGTTTACTTGTATAATGGATTAGATGCAAAAACACAAAATGTAGTTAGTAGAGCAAATTTCTTTAAATAAGACAAAACAAACTCTGAAGTAACTTTTGAGCATCTATAAGAGCTTATTTTAAGTCAATAATTCTTGAAGGACGATAAAAAGTAGTATTTCCTTTGGTATTTTATTTACTCTTTTTTGATGGTTTGTTTTCCACTTGTTTTAACTAAAAAAAGACCAAAGGAACTAGAACTTTCTATAAAAATCTAATATTCTTATATTATTTGCTTAAAACAACCTTTTATAGCTTTCTTAAATGTTCTTAGAAATTGGTTTTATTTTATGTCAAGTGCACTAAGATCTTTGCACTAATAACTTGAAGGAAAAATTTTGGCTTTATGTTTTTTGCATTGTTTGTAACAGCAATGTGCAAAAAAAGGTTAAATCAATCAAGTTTGTTAAATGATGTTCTAAACTAAACATCTCTCCTACTGTGACTGGGTCCATCCACCTTACTGTTTGATTTATTGGGGTGTAAATATACAGTATCAAGAATCAGTTTATTTCTACAGTGCCAATTTACAACAGATGTCGTCTCAAGGCACTTTACAAGAAAATCAATTAAAAATCAAAGATACATCATAAACAAATCCGTTTGAAAAAAGTGTCTAATCTAAGGAACCCCAGCTGATTCATGGAGTCATTGACTTGCAGCATTCACTCCTCTGGAATCAACAGACCAAAACAATGGCTTGTGTTGTCGTTGACTTTACAGCAATCCCTCATACTGAGCATGCATGTAGCGACAGTGGAGAGGAAAAACTCCCCTTTAACAGGAAGAAACCTCCAGCAGAACCTGGCTCATTACAAGCAGCCATCTGCCACGTCTGACTGGAGATTTGTAGAGACAGAAAACTAAAATAGATGCAGAGGAAACTGAAAAAAAAGAGTTTATAGCAGCAGTTGTAGTGGAACCATCTCAGCCGATGTTCTCATCCAAGAAGTTGTCTCAGCTAACAGAACGCCAGACCAGGTGTGGTTACTATGGAGAGGAGAACACTAAGAGAAAACAAAAGGTTAAAATGGTTGAAATAATGGTAACTAAGTAGATTGGACAAAGGATGAAAGTAGCAGAGAGAGAAGTGGTCAGATTGTCCTCCAGCACTCTAAGCCTTTAGCAGCAGAACTATAGAAAAACTTAAATAACTTAACCCTGTAGAGTGAGACATGAAGAAGGTAGAGCAAAGGAGAACCGTCTGTCAAGACTGAGTTCCTCCCCCAACCGGATTAGGCTGTCTTCTCTACCTCTTCCTAACTATAAACTTTATCAAACAGGAAGGTTTTAAGCCTAGATTTGAAACTAGACAGGGTGT
>JAVLVB010000371.1:741312-775609 GCA_032876305.1 Orestias chungarensis
TGCTATATTCCTAAGGTGAAAGAAGGAAATCTTACAGACATGTTTTATATGGGACTTGAAAGACATTTCCTGATCAAAAATAACCCCAAGGTTGTTTACAGTGTTACCAGACGCTAACCTGATTCTATCCAGGTCAAGTGGCTGACTAAGCAATTTCTTTTTTAGAGGTTCTGGTCCAAAGATAACAACTTCGGTCTTTTCAGAGTTCAACAGCAGAAAGTTTAAAGTCATCCACATTTTTATGTTATCTAGACATGCCTGTAATCTACCAAACTGACTGGATTCATCAGGATTTATAGATAAATACAGTTGTGTTAACTGAGAAAACAAGAGAACTGCTGATCAGTGATTTAATATCCCCAGATTTCTTAAAAGATATTCATCTTTAACATTAGGAGCACCTCCAGGTTTGCACTGTTTGTGGGCGTTCACTCTGAGTACAGCAGCGTTTTACTATTATCTTTAAACAACATGGTCATAGTGGACATTTAAAGCTATCTTTAGGATGTTATAGAGGTGAAACTGAACTGCAAAATAACTATACCCGCTGTTTGGTTAATAGAGATATGCGTCTTACACTAACTCTGAGATTTACAAAAGGTCACTAAAATTTCTGCATCCAAACATTTTCTCTGCAAACAGATCCTGAAGGCTAGAAAACATTGAACAGAGCAGCTTTGTTTTTTAGATCTACAGCTTTTCTATTGATTGCTTGAAGGGACCTCTGCTACATGCAGACCTGATACATGTTTCTTTTAAGAAACATCGTTTACACAGGAATGTGAAATTTCAGAAAAGATCTTATTTCAGAATCATTGGTGAACATTGTGATTATATTTCTCTTGAATTATAGGGTTGTACTTTATCAGCTTGTAAGTTTAGAGATCTCACTTAATAAATACATACAAATGTGTGTATTAAGAACCATCCATTTAGATTATTGGCATTCATTTTACTTGAATTAAATATGTTGAAATTTTAATAGGAACAGTGCAGATTAATGAATTTCCATGGAGAAGGTATTTGACACCAAAAACTATATAAAAGCTCATCATATTGTAAAGGTCAGGCTACAATAAACAGATTTAAAGGCATTAGTGACATTTTAGTTTAAAACACAGATGACAGTTACGAACCTGTACATTAAAAATAAATTTTTAACATCAGCAGTTTAGGAGAAGAATAATTATAAACTAAGGTTTGAGTTTAACCAGATTTTTAAGTCTTAAAAGTGTTAAAAGGTTTTTTTTCTTCTTTTTTTATAGTCATTGGGATGTTGTTCCAGATGTTGCAGCCTCTAAAAACAAAAACAAAAAACACCTGCCCACAGGTGCTTAATCTGTATGGAACTACAACAGTCTTATGATATACTACTGAATACTTTATCCAGTCCTTTGAGCTTATGCGACCGCGTAGAGAATCTCACTGACACTGAAAAAAGAAAACATTCATTTTCCTCTTTTACCTTAAAAACAAACCCGCACTGATCGGATTTCCAGTCTGGTTGGTGATGGGTCAGTTGCCAATAAGTCAGTACACCTCTAAGCTGGGACATTTTTAGCTTTAATCTTCTGTTTTTAGAAATGTAACTTTTATCGTTTGTCATCATGGTGAATTACCTAAAGATTATTATACTAACACAAACAGCAGCTCAGTCTTTTTTTACCTATTTCCCTACTTTTGAGATCCTCCAACTAACAAACTGTTTATAATGCACTGTTCATAGATTCAGCTGGCCAGCCAACGGGCAGCATCACTGAGTTTAGCAACGAGGAGAACTTGAGTGCCTCTCAGTTTTCCGACGTCCAAAATCGTATAACGTTAATCAGAGAGGTACTTTGTATGCGACGCAGAATAACAAAAAAGTTATTTTGTTCAAACGTAACACGGTCAATAACTTTATGAACTGCAAATCGTTTTGTAATCAGCTGCAGGATTATACAACATACCGTATGAAGGCTTTTATTGCTGTCATGTCAGTATTTATTAAGAGCCTTGGATCAAGTATTCATATACTATCATATAACATGTTTAATAAACTGTAATATTACAACTACAAAGTTCAATTCAGTTTACTACAATGTTATAGGAAAGACAAAAATAAGGTAGTGCATCCATTTTCACATTCAAGAAAAGTAATTAGGGGTTTTAAAATGTTTTCAAAGGAAGAAATCTCACATTGTTCTAATTCCCCAAAATAAAAGCCTAAGTGGTCTATAAAGTTTATTTTTGTGTAGTTTCATCTCATTATAAATGCAGCTGTTGTTAAGAGCCCTTTAGAGAATAAACAGCGAAATGAAAACCAAGGAAAACAGGAGACGGTCAAGTTTAAAACAGGGTTAGGTAGAAAATTATATCCCAAGCTTTCAGCTTCTCATGAAGAATAAAAAGTATCACCTGACTATGACCATGGCTGTGGACCTGTGTTCACATTCCATACAATCAGAGTAGTGGAGAGATTTATTTGACAGGACAACTTGGGATTTCTGGAGGCGTGGGGAAACCAGTCAGTTGTTGAAAAGCAGCAATAAACATAAATTGGAAAGGATGGGATTACCAATCGAACAATTTAGAAATAACTGAATTTAGGTAAGAAAGGTTAAAGTAAACGTCATGTAAAAAGCACAGGTCATTTACATTTACATTTGCTAGCATAAATATCTCCAGACAATTTAATGGTAGTGAAATGCCTCCTTTTGTGATCTAATGAGGACAATTAAACAGTTTGAATGACACCACATGTGTAGGATTTAAGGTTTTGGGAACTTCTTTTTTTCTTTCCAAGAAAAATTGGTTCCCGTTACTGTTTGCACATTTTATGCCGAGAGGAAAAGTGAGACCATTCTAACATTTATTTGGCTAATGAAGACTTTCAGTGTTATCGCTGTCTCTTAACACACTGAAGGTCTTTAATAATATAATGTAACAATATTTTACCCCAATAGTTGTTGGTTAAACAAATGTCACATTTCTGGAGATTTCCTCCCTTTTTATGTATTTTTTTTAAAATGTGAAGACATTGAGTCCTGTATGGAGTTCAGGAAGGGTAACCAGGGAAAAGACTTCAACTACGTACGGCCATCGTCTAGCAGAAATTACTTCCACAAGTGGGTAAATTGCATTAAGCTTTGAGTTTGACTACGATGCTCTAATGATTACAGCTCAGCTCTGACATTGCAGCAAAGATGGGAGACAAGCAAGCGGTTCTGAATGCAAAAATAGGTTATTTATACAAAAGCAGTCAATTTTGTGAGGATCGTAAAACATTAAGAAAGTTCGATTACAAACCTTATGTTCTGTCCAACAATAAGAAACAACTTATCTTAACTGGGAGGAAGCCTTTAGTAACACCAGGTTCAATTTAATTAAACCAACGACCCCTCTGAGCGCCTTATATGAAACAGGAAACAAACATACGGAGACAACGAGAGAACTGGACTGGGTTCCAGTGTCGATGATAAAAGAGTAGGTGTTTTGGGGATAATTAGGATTCGTCTTGCCCAGAGTAAGAGAAGGATTCATGGGTCTGCCCAGAATAAGTTATGTGTCTATTTCTTGATTGCTACCCAGTGCACCATATGTACCAGATAAACCCTTACAGGCTTTATTGATAGGTGGTGTCTCGACTGAATGACATACACTCCACCAGGTTTGCTTAGACTGTTCTTAGACTTCGTGGTCTAACGAGGCAAGGCAAGTGTTTCAGAGGAGTTTAATTGCTTATCTAAGGTACTACACCCCATAAATTAGAAATATGTTCCAACTTGAATGGACAAAATAGTGATTCACTCAAAATTCTTCTGTTGACTTTGTTATATTACCTAACGCTTACTTTTTGGTATTCTAATTTATTAGTTCTAATCATTTTAATAATCAGCATCAAAGTCCAGTTTTACCAGTATGGCTCTCATTTAATTACAAACAAATTGTAAAGGTAAAAAAAAAATAAAAATGATTAAACAATATTTTACTAGTCATATCTCCAGTTTACCTTCAACTCACGGATTACATCACACATATAAGCTTTATTTAGTCCAGAATGACATGAAAACACGATCATATCTGCCGCCTCGTTGTTGAAATAAGCTGTTAAGTAACACAGCATTTATTCTGCTTACGATAAAAATAGTATTTTGTTATTTCACAGCTGACCAGCCAACCTTACCAACGTCATGCAGTCACAAAATCGGCTCGCTAAAAGAGCGCATTGTGTTGTTATTATTGTCTAATGAATGCAGCCCTGCAAAAAAAAAAAAAAAGAGAAGACAGAATGATGTGATCAGACAGACAAAGAATAAGATAAGCACACTCCAGTAAACTGTGATTTTTGGTCTCAGTTCAATTAAAAGGTGGAAATGAACTCATTTAAAGCATAGCTCTGGTGAAACACCTATAGGTGAGATATAAGTTATAAGTAAACTTGTCTGTGACCAAAGAGCTCTACAGGGGAACACACTAAACTGTGAATTATTAGTTAGATAGTTTCTTTTTTCAAGCCAGAAATTATCCAGGAATCATGTAGATTTTACTAAATAAACAGAATGACAAAACTGGAGGAGTCTTGGGAACGTGTTGGATATGTTCTGGTCCTTAACAGCAAATCTGTCAAAAGCTCACAGTTCAAAATAAAAGACTCTTTTTTGAGTTTGAAAAAGGTTAATTAGCTACTTGCTGCTGAGTCACACTCAGTAGATGGCAACGATCCATCAGCATTCTGCAGCGTCAGTTCAAACTAAATGTTGATTACAATCAAAGAAACTGACATCCACAGGTTCGCTAATAGCATTCAGCTGTTTCTATTCAACGGCGTCGAGGAAGTAAATGTCAATGGGATTTACTGCAGTTCTTTAAGTTGTTTTCCGTTGATTTGATTGACAGTGGAGTCGAGTTAATATAGATGCATAACTACTGCATCCCTTATTCACTTAATGTTGTCGGTCCCCTTCCTGGGAGGAGCTGACGCACCGAGACCGCTCTGAATAGACGGCTCATTTATCTACCTATGAGCTCTGCTCCGTTTCCCTGCCTCCGTGATGTTATATGTGGTGTACATGTTCCTGAACATGAAATAAAATCAAGCCTCATTCGTCTCTAACCCACTTTTCTCCAACTGTGTACCAGATAGTTATGGCTGATCAGGAAAATAGACGGATGCTAATAAAATGAATGGCCTGTTTCTCCTTCTGAATGCTGCCTGGATCAGAAAGACCTCTCCACAGAATGATGAATCAAGAATCAAGAGTCTGTTTATTTCTATAGCACCAATTTACAACACATGTCGTCTCAAGGCACTTTACAAGAAAATCAATTAAAATCAAAGATACATCATAAACAAATCAGTTTGAAAAAGTTTCCAATCTAAGGAACCCCAGCAGATTCATCGAGTCATTGACTTGCAGCATTCACTCCTCTGGAATCAGCAGACCAAAACTTTACAGCAATCCCTCATACTGAGCATGCATGTAGCAACAGTGGAGAGGAAAAACTCTCCTTTAACAGGAAGAAACCTCCAGCAGAACCTGGATCAGTACAAGCAGCCGTCTGCCACGAACGACTGGGGGTTTGAAGAGACAGAAAACTAAATTAGATGCACAGGAATAGATAACAGCAGTTGTAGAACGTCACTGGCAGCATCTCAGTCCATGTTCTCCTCCAAGAAGCTGTCTCAGCTAACAGAACGCCAGACCAGATGTGGTTACTATGGAGAGAAGAACACTAAGAGAAAACAAAAGGTTAACAAGGTTGAAATAACGGTAACTAAGTAGATTGGACAAAGGAAGAAAGTAGCAGGGAGAGAAGTGGTCAGATTGTCCTCCAGCAGTCTAAGCCTATAGCAGCATAACTATAGAAATAACTTAGTAACCCTGTAGAGTGAGACATGAAGAAGGTAGAGCAAAGGAGAACCGTCTGTCAAGACTGAATGCATTAAACCATTGCGACAGATTAAGTGTATATTCTCAGTAGATAGTTGCTATACAATCTGGTATATTAGTGCCACTCCTTACCCCAACACATCGTTTCTAAGAGCAAACTGACTGTTCTTAAGGATGCTTTAGATTTACAGCAGCTGTGATTATTGGACTACATTTTGCTTTGGCTGTTGGTCTCAATTTAAATCTCCAACTAAGTTTGGTGATTCTAAAAAAAATATTGGGATGCACTGTGCCTACTATCAAGACTCTTTTCTAGCTAAACGAACAGCATTTTTGTTGCATTGTGTTTGTTTGGGAAATTAAAAGTACTTTTATTAGATCTTGGGATGCAATCACACCAAACCATCTGTGTTGAAATTGTATGTAGCAAAACCAGAGGAGGATTTGATGACTTTTTGCAGTTTTTGACCTGTAACAATAATTGTAGCTTTTAAGTAAGAGCAAAAAACAGCTGTAGGATTATTCATCTGTCATGTAGCATTTTTCCTGTTTCACCCATTGTTTATTACCCGCAATAATGTCCCCTGAGCAGCTACACATACTCGTCTTGTTGCAGGTGGAAGTTGGAACTGCTCCACCTCTATTCGATAAAACTTCCCTCGCCTCATGCTGCAGTCAGGAATAACCTGTGCTTAATAGTGTTGATGTTTTTGTTTGTTTGTTTTTGTTTTTCTTAATTGGATTTGACTAAGTAAGGTGGAGTTAAGAGGCAACTAAAAATCTGAGGTTTAATTTATTCAGAATCGGAATTTATTGCCATTGGCATGAAAAAACATTCCCCAGACTAGTACATTTTTCGAATTTAACGGTCCAGTTGTGTTAAATAAAATGCAATATAACTGAGTAAAATGTGCAAAATATTACACATGTGCAAAGGCAGCAGGTGCATACAGGCGCATACAATGGCGGTGGCTTATTTGTTTACAATGAACATTATCATACATGCATTCAGGTTAGGAAACAATAATTTGAGTTAATAAACAATGAATCAGGTCAGTTCAATGTTCCCAATAGCTTTAAAGATTTTCTGTCTGAGGAATCAACAAGATTCCCCTTCAGTGAGAATAGGGGAGTGAAAACATATCCCTCTCTTTTGCACAAGCGGTCGACCATAGTATGCATAATTTATAGCTTTGACAACATTTAATCAGTCAGGAAAGCTTGTTGTGTCTTTCCAGAGATTTAGCATATAATACTTTTTTGAAGAAATTATGAGGTCGCATAAATTGAAAGGAAAATCTTCACGGCCCTAGATCAGAGTTAATGATCTGGGTAAAGCTGGGCTGATCAGTCTATGTTTGACAACGAAGCCAGGAAAACCCAGAGAAAGCTGTCGGCAACTCACCTACAGGGAGATCTTTTACTCAAGAGGATTTTTACTGAGCGCTGACTCCCACTGAAGCAGGTAGTGTATGGGAGATTAGCCCTCCCACGCGTCTCCCAGGGGAAGGGTTCAGGCATCGGGTCTGTGGAGCAACATCTGCTTCTGCAATAAGTGCATGCAAGAGCAGCATCACTGATGTTTCATCAGACGCCCGGGGAGCATTTCCCTCTCTGTGTAGCACATTCTGGTTTCTACATAATCAATGAACACATCATTTTAGATCAACTTTTTTGTGGAACTTCATCTCTCCATACTAAGATGATACTTACAGAAGTCAAAATTGTGGACTTTGTGTTTGATTTGCCAGCTTTTATAAATGTTTTATGAGCAAAATAGTTATTTTTCTAATCATTGAAGAATAGCATGTTGGTGCAGTATCTATAGTCAGCCCATTTACTCTATACTCTATTTACTCATAAATATTTTGGTATGATGTCATTTTGCTTCTCACCTGATAGACCGCCTGATAGAGTATTTATATCGAACTGGTGGGTCAAGATTTGTACATTACAGTCAGGATAATGTCATAAAATTCTGTAATTTCCCTTCAGGGATGAATAAAATATTTCTTATATTATCTCATAACTCTATGACAGGCTACCTAAAATAAACCAGTGAATGACCAACCAAAGAAAACACCTTCAAGTGATAAAGGACAGTTCCATTACACTGCATTTATTGTTCCATTGGTTTGACAATAAGCTACTAGCAATAAAAAATGTCGTCAAGGGTGAAAGCATTTTGGGAAAACACTTGTATGAATAAACGTATAAATATGGAGATGAACTACATGTCAGTGTGGTAGTCAGTCAATCTGAAAACCATTTCATTGTTTTACAGCAATACAGACAGTAAGTGCTGGAGCAAATAAATGCTTATTTGCACAGAGTAATTCACTGAGATACCAGGCATCAGTTCCCAGTGAGTAATGAACTGAATGTTAAACTAACAAGAGTAAAAACAGCTTTATCTGTAATCTGCACAAAAACCCTTTCTCTTCCAAAATCTGTACACCTTTTATGGATGTTTGAATAAATAAGGGTCTTAGTCACACGTTCCTGCTTTGTCTACTTTCAGGTATAATCGATGTTACCATAGAACGTTGCCACATTATTGTTATGGGAAAATGAAGGCAAATCAAAGTTTGCACACTAAGTGCCATGGTGTATATAAAGCAGAGCATGCTTTGAAGAATGCAGGGTCAAAGGTTATGTCTAGATGTGTGATATACCTTTAGAACCCATATGAAATTGTGGCAACTTGAAAAGTTAAGGCATGCCACTTATTGTAATAAATATTCTTCATCCATAAAGATAACCCTCAGTGCTTGGACAGATGTGTTTAAATGTGTTCCAACGTCTGCATTTTGCGGGCCCACAATTTTCCTGCAAACCTGCTGTAAAATGGATGAAATAGGCGGCACTTCAATTTTTAGTTGTTTAGGTCAACACAAAAATGTCAAGGAACTTACTTTGTAGCATGTAATATGTAAACAAATGACAGGAAAACTTCTTAAAATGCAGATATAATTTTTTTCAGAAATCGATTTTTTATTTAATCTTTTCATTAAACTTAAAATCTAAGGTATTTCTTTTTTATTTTGTAGGTGATCACTGATCTTGAGGAACAGCTAACCACACTGACTCAGGAGAATGCCGAGCTTAACCGGCAGAACTTCTACCTGTCCAAGCAGCTGGATGAGGCTTCGGATGAGAGGGAGGATCGGCTGCAGCTAAGCCAGGATGTGGACAGGCTGCGTCATGAGGTGGCTGACAGGGAAATGCACCTCAACAACCAGAAACAGGTATGTGGCTTGCCAGCAAACTTATTTATTTAAACTACATTGTCTATGCATTGATTTACAAATTTTTAGGGACTGCTGGAGGACACATTGGACTCCAGATTAATGGTTCGTTTTGAAGCGCCTGACAAATAGCATTAATTCCCTAGCATGTATTAACTAACGCCTGAATTTAACTTCAACTGTTCTAGTAAAACTCTTATTTTAGGTTTGAGGTTGTTCTGGAGGATGATTCGTCTCAGGTGTTTTGCAGTCTCTGAGGCCTTTCCAATATTATCCTATATTCGCTTTACTACCTCTTTCTCATTAGTTTCATCTCTGACCAACTTCCCTACCGGTGCTGGAGAAAAACGTCCTGCCAGATCTCATCGTTCAGTGATATGTTCATGGCGATGCGCAGTGTTGGTTCTCTGCCACGCATAGCGTTTTGGACATTTTTGTGTTATCTGACACGAACACCTTCAACCTCTCTGCTCCCTTGTGCCCCTTACAGGGGGATAAGGCTGTGTTCATATCATGTCTTGTTGAGCAGCATGGTGGTGGAGTGATGAGATAAGAGGAGATAAGAGCATAAACTCACACCCGTACAACGTGGTCTATACAAGATACCTTTACACTCTAGCTGCTTGGCAGAGTTATTCGTTGTTTTTAGAGTGGCTTTTCAACATTAGCCGTGTATTTCTGCAGCTCCTCCAAACCTTCAAGGGTCTCTCAGCTTCTCTGATTAGAGCTCTCCTTGAAGTTTGGAGGTTTGGAAAATTTCAGGACATGTAAACGATTCTACATCGCACTGTTGTCTGGTTTATAACTGAGGTCAGACTTAAACCTGTTGCTGGGAGGACTGTCGTAAAAGACAAATATAGAATAGAATAGAACTTTATTTGAACAATTAAAATTTGGAGGCAATTTTGAGTCCGCAAAACAGAGAAAACTACAACATAAATGTCCAAAAGGGGAGTAGGAAGAAGCATAGTTTAGTTTAATCCTACCCCTAATTCACAAGGATTATATATACACATGTTCACACATACATATCTACATAATGTATATACACATGCATACACACATCTGTCTTTACATTGCCTTAATGTTGTTCGTACTTTTATAGTTTTAAAATTTAATTTGGCCCTTAATTTAATTTGGCCCTGTGTTTTTGTATGCAAGGGAATCTGTCATACATCTTACATTACAATATGTTTTAAATAAGACAATGGGAAGAATTTAATCATATATACACGACAAATCCAGAGGCTTGTTTTTACATCTCATTCACATTCTTCTTGTTGGTATAGCTCTAATAAAGAGTTCTTTTACATTTTTTAAAGCACATTTTTTATACTCATCTCCAAGCCCATTCCATAGATGTACTCCTTGTACAGCCATGCTCATTCGCCTTAATGTTGTTCGTACTTTTATACTTTTTTGGTTTCTTACTTTATACATCATAAGTGCTGCTTTAAATTTGACCAGGTCAATCAACTTCAATACTTTTGCATTTAAAAACAAAGGATTGGTGTGCTCTCTAAAATTTACATGATACATATTTCGCAGGGCTCTTTTCTGAAGTATAAAAACGTAAAGGTAAACCAGCTGGAAAAATCGTGTGGTTATACAAATATTAAAAACATTGATGGCCGTAGCATGAGGATGGGAACCAAAGAAAAAATACTGTAGACGTTGACATGGATCACAACCAGAACAAAAGTTTTCCATTTTCTTTGTTTTCTGTAACACGCTGGACGTGTGACTCTTCTAGCCAGTAAAAACACAAACAGCAACTATCTATGCCCAGTTGTTAAATGAAGTGTTTCATCAACAATACCTGGATTTACCCTACGTTTGGACTGATGTCTAGAATAACTATCACAAAAATATTATCTGTGTCTAATCAAAACAGTGTACTGGTGCCGACGTGGGACAGCTTCAGTTTCTGCTTCATGTTTACTCCGAAACCTTACTCTCACACCCACATACCAGGTCTTCACTTCATCCGAAAGACCCACTGTCACAGCGTCACACCGGTGACCTCGGCATCTTGCGTCTCTGACAGGGTTAAGAGTAAATAACGCCTCTGAAAGTCTTATGTTATTTTGGTATTGGTGCATGTTTTATTCTGGCTCTGGCAAATGAGTGAGAGAGACGCAGGGAGGAGGCAGTGCGATGTAAGCGCTGGCCCTGTGGGAGGATGTGTGTGTGGGTGTCCAGCTGCGCTCTTAGCCCTGCTGGTTGTGTAACCAGCGATGGAAGTCATAGACGAGGGACGGGGTGGTGTGTGGGAGGGATGTGTCATCCCCATCACTCCCAGGTCGTGTCAGCTGTGGAAGCGTTGGACTTCAGAGGGCCGCGGCGTTGCTGCTGCACTGGCAGAGGCTATATTTGTTTGCAGTTTCTTTGTCTAAAGCAACGCGGCCCTCAGACGTGAAACACACGTCTCTGCAGGCTCTAGAAAACATACGCTATGTGCAAACGTACTGCAAAGAGGCTGGACACACACAGTCATCTGCTCACTGTTATCTACATATTATCTGTCACATTTTAAATCTGTTGTTGAACAAGCATAAGCTAGTGCTTTATGATGCTTTTGATTTTTGTTGGAATAATTCTGATGTGCTTGATTTTGTCTTCCACATTGTTACATTTTTTACTATACATCTATTCTTGCAATTCTAGCCTTTAGTCTATTCCTAAAAGTTAGGCTGAGAAAGCTTTTACCACTTTGTAAGGCTGCCATTGCTTCTTACAATATTTAAGACGCTATGACTTTGGCGATGCCAGGACATCAAGGGTTTTAACTTTAAAGTGCTGCAGTTCTTTCTGGAAAGCATCTTAAATCATGACTTTTATCACTAACTTCTACCCGAGATGAATGTGAAGAGGGAGTACTTCTGAAGGAGTACTATTATCTTCCCCTGTAATGTACAAGCCTCTGCATGTACATTATTACATAAAAAAGTATGTACATATATATGTCTCAATGTAGATAAATAAACACATACATATACAAACATAAATACATACACAGGAGATTGGGATTATTTTTGTTTGTAGTGTATAGCAAACTGGCAGGTATGGACATCGAGGGCAGTGCACACTCCTTTTTTGAATCCTATCTCACCGGTTGATCCTTCAAGGTGTCCTGGCAAGGCCAAACATTGTCGCAACACCACCTCACTACAGGGCTGCCCCAAGGCTTAGTGTTTGGGCACTTCATCTTTGCGATGTAGACTACTAGGCCAAATCATTCATGCGATGGCTTCTCCTATCACTGCCTATGCAGATGATACCCAGCTCTATATCTGTCCTTTCCTTGTGACGACCTCTTAGTATCACCACGAATCCAGCACTGAACTGCTTCACATCGCAGAAAGTTTTGACACCAATATGAATATCCCGGTTAGACTCCCTATCTGCGCCACCTACCAAGCTTGTGAGAAACCTTGGTGTCATGATCAATGATCAGCTGACCTTTGCGGATCAGGAAGATTAGGTCACTCCTAACGCAACGCAGCTCCTCGTAGAGACCCTAGTTATCTTCTGCCATGAATACTGCAACGTCCTTCTAACCGGTCTTCCAGCCTGTGCTGTGAGACCGCTACAGATGATCCAGAAAGCTTAAGTCTGCTAAGTTTTCAACCAGCCAAAGTCACATGCCGGTTTACTGAACTCCATTGACTTCTTTTAGATGCTCGGATCAAATTCAAATCACCAATGCTGGCATACAGTGTGTTTGACAAATCGTTGCCCATCTTCCTCAACACCCTTTTTCAACGCCTTTTGTCAACTGCTGGCCGCTCTGTTCCTCCAAAGAGCGGAAACTCACATGGCCAGCGTCCCGCAAAGGTAAATCCAGGCCCTTCTCATCTGTGGTCCCACGCTGGTGGAACGATCTTACATGCACTATCAGGGCATCGGATTCTCTGTCCCCCTTCAAGAAATCCTTGACGACGCAGGTCTTCTGAGAGTATCTCTTGACCTGAAAGATCTAAATGCACTTATTACTTCCTAGTAGATTATAGCACCCAATGGTACTTTTTAATAATCTGTGTTTTAATAGAATTTTGTAGGGTAGGTTAAATACTCTTAAATGTAAACAATGCCCCAAATAAAACAGTTCCAATCAAAAATTGTATGATATGATTTAATATAGTATAATATTTAATGTGAACAGAACCTTGAGACACTGAAGACAACGTGCACCATGCTGGAGGAACAGGTTGTTGAGCTGGAGAGCCTGAACGATGAACTGCTTGAGAAGGAGAGACAATGGGAAGCCTGGAGGTCAACTTTGGAGGATGAGAAGAACCAGGCAGAGAGGAGGACCAGGGAGGTCCAGAGACTGCTGGATACTGAGAAACAGAACAGGTGACCACCTTACACCGATATAGTCTAAACACCTCTGTAAGGATTTTTAGATGATGGTGTGTTTACTGTGGAGTAGAAATTCATATTGTTTACCTCATACAACTATATGTTTTTATGTTCTCTTAAATTTCTCCATGTTTTTCTTATAAAACATGGTGCAGTAAATGTGTGTTAAAACATGCTCATCTGCTCTTTGACAGCTTGATTTTAAGCAATTGCTCAAACAGATAAGCAAATTAAAACAATTCATGTCCTCAGAAATGTTGTCCAAGAAGGCTCAAAAGATCGTGTGAGGTAGATTTTTCTTCTGTGTTTTAGGCTCCGTACAGAGCAGCACTGCTCTGAGTCTCGCCAGGCTGTGGAGCAAGCTGTGAAAGAACACAAAGCTGAGATCTTGGCTCTGCAACAAGCCCTCAAAGACCAGAAGCTCAACGCTGAGGGCCTCACAGACACTGTACGCACTTCTACAGGTTAAAACGAAGATTTCACCTTGAGATTGCTGGCCAGTTTCAAACCCTAAGCTTTTTCTTGTGCTCTTTAGTTAAATGATTTGGAGAAGAAGCATTCTATGCTGGAGATGAATGCCCGCAGTTTGCAACAGAAGCTGGAGAGTGAGAGGGATGTGAAGCAGAGACTGCTGGAGGAAGTATAGCGCTTTCCCTGAATTTCTACCTCTCGCTTTTTCCAGATCACATGTTTGTTTATGCTTCGTTGTGTGTCTGCTATTTTCTGCATGTACAACCTTTGCAACTTTTACCAAATGCCAGCTAAAAGCAAATAATTACTAAACACTAGGTATCCGGATGGAGCAGTATCCAGTCAATGATGTGAACTGCTGTTCTTCCTTCGCAGCAAGAGAAACTACAGCAGCAGCTGGATGCCCAGAAGACTCACATATTCCGCCTGACCCAGGGCCTGCAGGATGCTCTGGATCAGACCGATTTACTCAAAACAGAGAGGACTGACCTGGAGTACCAGCTGGAGAACATCCAGGTGCTTCTACTTGGCATTTGCATGCACCACTGCTAGTATGTAAGGGGAAAATCAATCAGCACCGACACGTGTAGAAGCTCAAGTTAGTGTAAAATCATTTGTGCCATCATCAGTCCTCCACTTTTCTGATTCACAAAATTACATAAGCACCCGACAAACACGGCACACAGTCCCATTTCTCTCCACCCATCTCCATGTCTCTCTGTCACCCCTCTGTGTGAAGTGAAATACTTGAGGAGAAATTCATGGCAGTAGTGATGTTCACTTAGCTCCACCTGCAGGCTGTATACTCTCATGAGAAGGTGAAAATGGAGGGAACCATCACCCAGCAGACGAAGCTCATAGACTTCCTACAATCCCAGGCCCATGGAGGCTCCAAGAAAAAAAAAGTAAGATGGATTCATCTGTCAAATCTCTACTTGGTCTTCAATAAACACTCTCCAACGCTCTCGCTGTTTCATCCGTATTTCCTTCAGGGTCTTTTTGGGCGCAGGCGAGAAGACCTACTAGCTGCCATGGCTGCTCAGGCTCAGGCTCAGGGCCAGGGTCAGAGTCAGGGTCAAGGTCAGGTATCGCCCGTGCCCCCCACCCAGCCAGTGCCTCTGCAGTACAGCGACATGAAGGTCGCCTTGGACAAAGAGCGGTCTCGTTGCTCAGAGCTGGAAGATGCGCTTCAGAAAATGAGAGCAGAGCTGCGATCTCTGAGAGAGGAAGGTGGGACTGACCTACACCAGCTTACAAAGTTAAACATAGTCAGTAATCTAGTCAGGTATAAATCTTATTGCAGTAACAATCTTACGCTGAACAGTTTTAAATGAAACCTTTATTTTGAGCACATACCTTGTCAAAATTATTTCATAAAGATTACTCCCTGGGCAATTTTGGGTTGCTTTAAAACTCCATTGAAAATGTTCAAGAGTCATTCTGTTCAAATGCATTTTATTTTCTAGAAACTTCATAAACCTTTATTACTCTGGGGTACACATTTGAGGCAACTCAGTGGTGTGTTTCTTTTAACGTCGCCTATTAGGCTGGAGGAGGACCCACATCTATTATTCCATTATACACAGTAGAGAGGATGTGAGGTAAGATCTCCAAAGTTTACAATTAAACAGCTAAACCACAGACTGACATCTTGGGATCACGTAGTTTCCATAGAAACCTCCAAATCCTCCCTATAGTTCTCGCTCTCTTAAACATGGATTCTTAGGTCAAATCAGTGAAGAGCTGAGCTGTTCAGCAACAAACACATCAGTGAGTTTGACTTTAGACAAAGAATCACTAGCGCCCAATGTCCGCTGGGTTTGTCATCTGTTCCTAAATCTATGGCATCATGTAGTATTTAAAGTCAAAGGTCTTCTAGAAACAAAACCTTTTGATCAACCAGAGAAAATAGTTCATGGAGACTTTTCCAGCGTCGTGAAATTTAGAAGATTGTATGCTGCTGATTACATGCGGTTTAACCCTCAGAAAGGATGGGACCCATCAGGCTGCATGTCCATCACAGGACAACACAGAAACGCACAAATACAAACAACCATGGACGCTCACACTCAAAAGAAAACGAATCCAGAATCAGTTTATTTATGTAGCGCCGATTTACAACAGATGTTGCCTCAAAGCACGTCACAGGAAAATCCATCAAAATCATAGATAAATGATTACAAATCAGTTTGAAAAAGTTTCTAATTTAAGGAACCACAGCAGATTACAACGAGACTTGAATGACTCAAATTTCAGACTGTCCCAGAAAGACAGAGCGCTCAGATATAATCCATGCATGACCAGGGATAATATGCTGTGCTACTTCTAATTTCATTAAAATCAGTTGTCTAGGATTGTCCTTATTGATGAAATGTGCTCAACCTAAAGGTTAGATGTTTCTAAATATGCCAGTACAAGATTTTGCTACTGCAATAAAAAAAAAGTTGCACTTATTTTACAGCACTTTATGTAACTTTGAGAAAAGTGCCATAAGTGTAGTGGTTGGTGCGTGTACGCATTGTTGAATTTGAACTAATGAATGAAAAAATACAGAAATCTATTTAAACAAGATTCCTAAATGTGAAACATGGTAGTTTTTTTCAGGCTCTGTGGTCTTTCCGTGAGAATGACTCATTTTTAAATGACGTGCATCATTTCTGTTGGATCCAGACAAGAAATTAATCTTTTTAAATGTTCTGGCAAATAATCAGATTTGTAATAGAGTTGATGATTAAGACTGTGCAACAATGCCATTTCCTCCCATGACTTTGCACTCAGCTCTCCAGTACAAGGACCATGGGAGCACTACAAACCCGGCTGGAGCGAGGCAGCAGATCATCATGTCTGCCATGGTGAAGTCTCCCGAGCATCAGCAGGGCCCGACCAGCCTGGCCCCCTCCAACTCAGGTCGCAGGAAGGATACACCGACGCCCGACGGTGAGCGAGGGACCATCCTCACCGGAGCGTTTGTCACACAGGACACTTAAATGCAGCCTAACAGTTAATAAGCGCACACGTGTTGACCCAAAAATGCAGCATGATTACAAGCTAATATCGATAACATTTGAAAGGAATTGTTCACAACAGCTTTTACTATCCTCTTTTACACACCTTTCAGAGAGAAGGAGGGTCACATTTGAAAGTAAGTTGTACACAGTCCCGGTTTCTGCAGTTTGATCTCTTTTTCTCTTTTCTGGCCAGATTTTAAAAGCTCTGCACTATTTGAAATGTCAGGTCGCATCTTGTTTGTTGGAGGTGGCTGAAACGCTTCAGTGCAAAGCTTTAGAAATCTGCAGCATTTTTTTCCCCCAGTTGCTGCTTTTCAGTCTCATTCTCAGATCGTTTCTCTGTTATTTAGCTGACTACAGCCCCACCTGAACCTCACACCATACACCAAGATGCACCATGTGATAAACTCTGCAATGCACAAATCATTTGAAACTACATTCTGAACTAAAGACATTATCCAGTCATAGCCGTTTTCTTTGTCCTTGCCTAAAAGACCAACAGAAAAAAGATCAACATCGTGATTAGAATTCAAATATGCCAAAAATACCTGCATTTGTATAAATAATCTTCTGTAGGAGCTTTTGTCATTTAAATTTAGCTTTTTTTTAAATGTTTATTTGCCATTTGACACAAAATTGCCCAAACCAAACATCTTGTTTCCCTTATCTTTCCTCAACATTTATAAGCAGTGTCCAGCTTGATAGGGAAGATGTAGCCCTGTGATTAGAGCGAAGCGTCTGGAAACTAAGGTTAATTGCATTTGGCTCGATTCACTCGCAAAGGCTTAGGCAGTTGTCGGAGGAGAGCAGTTTAGTCTTTGTTATGTATAAATTGTCGGCGGATATAAAGGCGGAATCAGTGGCGAGGGGTTTCACTGGAGAGCATGAATTGTGACTGTCGTTTTCTCTTGGTGCTCAGCTCTCTGTGTTGGTGTTTATTTACATGGGGGTGGGACTGATGAGAAGGCTAACCTCTCATCTCACACCCACACAGGAACTGTACCTGGCCTGAATTCATAATGACAAAAATGCAAGAGAGTTTTGAAATGATTTCATTAACGGATATATGATGAATATCCTGCTATCTCTTACTTCTGTTATATATATAATCTGCATTGCATTAAAGCAAATCAACCAACTGGTTTTCATTTTCAAACAGCACTGAACGTAATACAATTCAAACTGCACTGGTGCGAAGGAAAAATGATTTAAAACTAATTAAAATCATAACAATAAAACCACCTGTGTGAATCTTGGTGGTGTTTCTTAATGTATTATCTCATACCGTTGTTTGATTAGGATCCTGGTACTTTGGAGTCAATCAGTGCTGGAAATAATACTTGAACAAATTTTCCTTTTTTCTCCTCAAAGTTGACGCCTGATGTCATAGATACATCCAGAAACAAACGTGTTCAAGTTCAACTGTGGAGAATAGAGCAGATTTAGCCATTACTATGAGTATAAAACATTTATGTAATGAAGGTAATATCTTCCTCGGAGCTTCTTTTGTTACGTACACAGCCAGGATGCAAGAATTCAAAACAATGTCTACAAAAACAATGCTTGCAACAATAGGACAATATTAGGTCGCATTTTTCTCACTTCTGTTTTCTGTGACCATGCTTGCAACTCTCTCCGTGAGATTCATCATCCAAGCCAATACCATCTACATTTGGATTAGTTACTGCACAGTTAATCAGACTGACTAACTACAGTGCCTGCAGAATGATATTATCTGGTTATCATGGGACCTTGGTGACCCTAACATCCCACTCTATGCTATAGTTTTCATTCAGGGAACTTTAGAGATGTTTTTACTTCACTGTCTGAAAGACAAATCTTAATTCCTGTGTATACTGTAAAAAAGATGCATCTCGCGACATAAGTATTTATTTTCCAAGAATAACAATAAATGAATGGCTGCCAGTAAGAGTTGGGGTTAGGCACTAGGTAGTTTATAGTAGTTTAATATTTACTGACAGTGCTTCAAGCAGACGTTCTTTAAATTGACACTGAAATTCTTAAAGACACACTTCGCATTTCCTAAAGTTTCCTTCATTCAGTTCAGAGCTGACATATTTTTACTGTTTCCATTTACAAATTATTGACTAAGTGGATAGGTTATCATTTAAAATTACATTATGTTGCACATTAAACAGAGTTTATGAAACTTTAAGTTAAGATAGCTATCTTTGACTGGATAATCCCTTTAAATTTTAGCAAAACAAGCACAAGTCAAACTAAACGATTAAATGACTCGACTTTTGAAGTATTTTGTTGTCAGAGTTTAATTGCATACCCATTCTCCTCAACATCTTCCAGTTCCTTTTGCAGCATGTCGCTCTAAGGTTTTTGAGGTTTTGGATGTACCTGGGTCTGGTAACGTGGAGCCGTGCGTCCTCACTGTGTTTCCCCTTCATGTTCAGAGTACAGCCGTCGTTTGAAGGACAGTCAGAGAGATCGAGAGAGGGAGAGAGAGAGGGTGCTCCACCACAACACCCCTCACCGCTTCACAGTGGGGCTCAACATGAGGGCCGCCAAGTGCACCGTGTGCCTGGATACTGTTCACTTTGGCCGCCAAGCAGCGACTTGTCTTGGTGGGTCTCAGATGATTTTCTACTTTACTTTAGTTTCCCTTGCAAAAAGGCAAGACCTTGTTTTTAACAGATTAGAAGCATCGTGTTCAGAGACTCGTTTGGTCCTTTAATCCAAAGTGCGTTAATAACCAGCGTCTTTGCTCTCAGGTAAAACACCCATGCCCTTGCATTGAGTGTTTGTGTGCTCCTCTGCAGAATGCCACGCTCTGTGTCATCCCAAGTGTTCGGCCTGCCTTCCGGCGACCTGCGGCATGTCCAGCGACTGCTCGCTGCATCTCTCTGAGGGCCTGTGTCGAGACAAAGGCGCTTCACCAGGCCAGCAGATAAAGGAAGCTGGCGGACACATGCACCTGGAGGGCTGGATGAAGCAGCCCAGGTCAGCTGATAACAGACCTCTCATCCTACAGGACACAATTTCTCTCACCATCTTCATTGCTAGACTTTACCCGACTGGTATCTCCAACACACCGCTTTATTGGTTCATCTCTTACCTTTCTAACCAATTCTCAGTATATCCAAACGGGTTTTCATTCTTCCAAAACATTCTTATGACTCTTTAGGTGTTCCCCAGGGCTGAGTGCTCATCTCCTTTCTATTTAATGTAATTAATCTCCTTACCCTTGTTCACTGTTTCAGAGAACACAGTTCTATATCTTAACGTCACACTGACATGCGAAAGAAACATGGGAAACACAAGAAACAAAAGAACAAAGCCAGTTTGAAACAAAATCCACATGAGCCAAACTCGGGACATCAGATCATGACGTTTATTCACCTCAAACCTTATGCTGGTTATGTAGACCTGAAAAACACAGATATAAAGTAAGATTTCCTTAGAAACACAAAGAAAGGATAAGACCTTAAGGAAGCTTGTTACTCTTAAATTTCCCATTTGTTATTAGCGGTATGACCTTACCCTACCTGGTTTTGTGTACAGCAAGTGTTAATATTCTTTTTTCATGTATGACAGGAACGGAAAACGTGGTCAAGGCTGGGAGAGGAAATATGTCGTGCTGGACGGCACTAAAGTTTCAATCTATGAGATTGAGCCAAGAGAAGGTTATCTTTACTATAAGTGGTTCATTATTCAATACTTTGAACTAGAAGAGCTGCGATATATACCCACTGCTGGCTCCTTATCACTTTGCTTTCAGACTCTGTGAAGCCACTGGAGGAGTTTGACCTGTGTCTGTCAGAGGGGGAGGTGATGATTCACGGAGCAGTCGGAGTGTCTGAGCTACCAAACATGGCCAAATCTGGTACATTTTTTTTCATCTGATTTACCTGTAAATGTTGGTGACCCTCCGTCCTTCTTTAAAAATGAATGAAATGAATTGTTAGCCCTGTAATCTTCACATAATTTCCCATGTGTTAGATGTTTCTTACGTCTTGAAGCTAGAGTCCCGTTGCCACACTCCCTGCTGGCCGGGTCAGGCCGTCTACTTCATGGCGCCCAGTTTCCCAGACAAGCAGCGCTGGGTGGCGGTGATGGAGTCTGTGGTGGCGGGGGGCCGAGCAGCTCGGGAGAAGGCAGAGGCTGACGCAGTGAGTGTTTCTGCGGCACACAGATTAGGCTTCTTAACCTTTCATACTCATACATAAAGAACTACTTGGACTCCGGAGTCAATTTAAGTATTAATTTCAAGGTTGAAATACTGCCCTCTAGTTTCATTTATATATGTTGTAATTGTTTCTGTCTTCTCTCTTCTTCTTTTTTTCTCTGTGTCTCTCATTTTTTTGCTTTTTCATCACGCCGCACTGAATGTCCGATATACGGGCACGTTTTGCTGGTTTGCTTGGTGGTTCTGACACCTTGGGCTTTCTTTACACATGTAGGCCGTTGTGTTGAAAAGACAAATGGTTCTGACTCCACTGGTTCAGGTAAAGCGCGACAGAGATATAGGAGCACAGAGTTGCACATATGATCTGCACATTCCTCCTGAGGCACACAGCGTGTGCATGTTCCCGTCGTCGTGTTGCTTGGTCCTCCTGCTTTCCCCTCACTTGCTGCCACCTTTTGCTCACCAACCCTTTCCTCATCCCGTGCAAAACTCTGGTGGATAAAAGACCACTTTTCTCACCAAGACTCACTGCCTTGCAAAACTATTGACTCCCCCTCGTTTTGCCGCGTTACAATCATAAACAACAGGGATTTATGTGATTGTCCAACAACAAAGAGTGCACACTTGTGATATAAAAGCTAAATGATGAATGTATTTTTAAAAATTTTTGCAAGTGTTTGTTAAATACTTCTAAAATGTGGCATGCACTTATCTTCAGCCCATCTTACTATGGTACCTCTAAATAAAATTCTGTGCAACCAGTTGCCTCAGAACTCACCAATGAGTAATCAAACAATCACCAATGTCTGACAAAACCTCAATATACACTGCTCATAAAAAACAAAGGGAACACTCAAATAACATATTGTGGATCTGAATGAACAAAATATTCTCATTGAATACTTGACAGAAAAAATAACACAAAAATCCTCAATGGAATTTAAATTTATTGACCAATTGGAGGCCTGGATTTGGAGTCACACACAAAATGAAAATGGAAAAACACTACAGGCTGATGCAACTGTAATGCAATGTCCTTAAAACAAGTCAAAATGAGCCTCCGTATTGTGTTTGGCCTCCACATGCCTGTATGACCTCCTTACAACACCTGGACATGCTCTTGATGAGACGGCGGATGGTCTCCTGAGGGATATCCTCCCAGACCTGGACTAAAGCGTCCGCCACCTCCTGGACAGTCTGTGGTGCAATTTGACGTTGGTGGTTAGAGTGAGACATGATGTCCCAGATGTGCTTAATCGGCCATTACTGACCCACTGCTAAACTGGTCATGCTGAAGGATGTTGCAGGCAGCAGATCGCTCTCCACGGCGTCTCCAGACTTTGTCATGTCTGTCACATGTTCTCAGTGTGAACTTGCTTTCAACTGTGAAGAGCACAGGGCATCAGTGGCCAATTTGCCAATCCTGGTTTTCTCTGGCAAATGCCAAGCGTCATGCGTGCCCCCATTTGTGGACGTCGTGCCCTCATACCATCCTCATGGAGTCGGTTTCTAACCGTTTATACAGACACGTGCACATTTGTGGCCTGCTGGAGGTCCTTTTGCAGGGCTCTGGCATTGCTCCTCCTGTTCCTCCTCGCACAAAGGTGGAGGTAGCGGTCCTGCCGCTGGGTTGTGGCCCTCCTACAGCCTCCCCCACGTCTCCTGTTGTACTAGCCTGTCTCCTGGTAGCGCCTCCTGGCTCTGGACGCTACGCTGACAGACACAGCAAACCTTCTTGCCACAGCTCGCATTGATGTGCCATCCTGGATGAGCCACACTAACTGAGCCCATTGTGTGGTTTTAGAGTCTGTCTCATGCTACCATGTGAGTGAAAACCCCGTCCAACATTCAAAAGAGACCAAAACATCAGCCAGAAAGCATCAGTACTGAGAAGTGGTCTGTGGTACCCACCCACATAACCATTCCTTTATTCAGTGTGTCCAGCTAAACGCCAAAGATTTCGACCTGTTGTCTATTTCATTTTCACAACAGCATGTGAAATTAATTGTCAATCAGTGTTGCTTCCTATGTGAACAGTTTGATTTCAAACAAGTTTGATTTAGTTGGAGTTATATTGTGTTGTTTGAGTGTTCCCTTTATTTTAAAATCCAGCTGTTCTGTAAAATACCTCAGAAGTTTGAACACTGGAGAATAAACAGCATCACGACGATCATGGAAGTCAGTTTCAGTTCAGGTAAATTATATAGAGGCAATTCACAGCACTTTACAAAAAAAAGCTATTTTAACTCAGTAATTGAAATAGTGTAATAACATTCTCGGTCTAAGGAAATCTAGCAGTTTTCAGATCCGGGTATTAACCGTCTGTCATGGTGCACAAAAAGTTCAAAATATTCTAATAGTACTTTTTAAGTGATAGAAAAGCAAAGAGTAAACACCAAGAGAGGGAGAAGGTCGTTGTCCACCATCCAGAAATGTACGTCAAACAGGATGTCAGACCAGGAGTAGCTTCTTTATGAAGGGACAAAATCTGGGAGAAAACAGAAAATAAAATGTTGAAATAACAGCAAATTATGAAACTTGGAAGGTAGTAAAAGAAGATAGCAGCAAAGCTATTCATAAGGAAAGTGGAAACACATTTCCTCTGTATTTGAATTTATTTGATTTGATATTTGAACAGCTGCTACAGATATACAAGAACTTGCAGCTGAAATCTCTCTGAAAACCTTTGATTATCCATCCGTGCATTTTCTGTACACCCTTGTCCCTATTGGGGTCGGCTGGGTCTGCTGGCGCCTAACTCCAGCTTACAACAGGTGAGAGGCAGGGGTACACCCTGGACAGGTCGCCAGTCCAACGATCGAACCCAGAGCCTTCTTGCTGCCTGGCAACAGTGCTACCCACTGCGCCACTGCGCAGCCCCTAACCTTTGACTATGGACGACTAAATTCACATGTCAGAGTTCCCTGGATTGTCAGATTAACGTTTCTTTGAGCTTTTGGTGTTCTTTGCGTCTCTACAATGTTGGTCTATCACATATAATCAGTATATGAAAGTTTTTGTTTGTAATAAAAAAACAAGAAACCATCAAGGTCTTAAATTGTCCAGTCACTCTTGTTCAACCAGATAAAAAAAAACAAGTCCCACTGACATCAAATAGAGATCATAAACCACGTGATGTGTTATTGCATTGCACCTGCTGTTAGAGTAATCAGTTTATTAGCTTAAAAGGTGTCAGTTAATAATCTTATTTACAACAAACAGTTTATGTTTTGTATATTACAACTTTAAATACACTTTGTGTGACACATCATTAAGATCCAACTCTTAAGAGTTGTGGTTCATTGATATGTGACTATTGCTAACAGAAAACACAATTTCATTATATTTCTTACAGTAGTAAATTAATTAATTAAAAATGTTAGTAATTATTAACATTTTTGTGCCTAGTTTTGGTTAGAGAAGTAATTTTTAAACTTAAACATTTCATTTTTCTGTTGTGCATAAAATGAACATATACCACATTGAATCCAGTTAAAACTTTAATGAACTACTAAGAAAATTAAATAAAACGTGTGACTTTAGTGCATTTTCATTATGGTTTGGTAAACTTTTTCTACTCGCCATGTCTTCATGCATTTTTATCATCCAGAATATTTTAGAGGTTTCAGTCTTTGATCTATAAGTAATGGCAGAATCAAAGTCGCCATCACCATTATGTTCTTCAGACTTAACAGCCTTTAGATTACAGCGGCTTCCTTTTCCCCACATTTATTAGTTTTTGCTTAAACCACTGACTCATCTGCCTCCTCTCTTGTTATTGTGATGCTTTGAAAACCACAGAGAACCGTGTTGATGCCATTAAGCAGTAAAGCACTCTGTTTTATTGGATTGGTGGATTCATGAACATTAACGTTAGTCAGTTGTTTGTTGTTGTATCTGTCTGGCCGTGGATGCCCACTCACAGCCGCGTCACTGGAAACGTCTGTAGGCTAACTGCTAATTCTGCATCTCGCCGTTAGATTTGTCGTTCTGTTAACTGTTAACTACTAAAACCTATAATGGGTTCTGAAAACTGACAATTTAAATCTAATTTTGAGATTTAAATTGGCAAATAAATAAGAAAAACTTCAAATGCAAGTGGGATTACAAATTATCATACTTTTATACTCAAAGATTTTACCATTCTGTATTTTAAAAGATGAAAATATAATTGTTTAAATGTTTAAAATCTTTCAGATCCTTTTTTCGTTTGTTTGTTTACCTATTAAATCAAGTGTTTTCAGAATTTTACACCTATAATAAAGAATCGAATTAAAAAGGAAGACATCACTGGTAGCTTGATTGCTCCTAAAATAAAACCAAAAGTAAAATCTTTAGCGTTGAAAAAAAAAGTTTGGCATTTTGGCAATTAGGATACATACAGATAAAATAACAAATAAAATAAAAATTACTTCCCTGAAAATCATCAACGTCCAATTTTTAAAGTTAAATATTTGGAGAAAAGGCTTTACAGGATATTCTGTGAAGATTTTTTACTGATTTATTCCAGTTCAAGTTACCCTAAATGAAAGCTCATACATCGAAAGGGATCCATGCTCAGACCAGTCCAGCTGAGTTCTGTACTTTACATTCTTAAAACACAGAAATCAAGTGAAACTCTGAGCTCTTTTCTGAATCCCTTCAGTGGTCTGTTGTCTACATTTCCTCTAAAATCTACTTGTGAGTCTCATACATACATTGTTTTGCATTTATATCACTGAAACCAGACCTAACCCCACCTCTGACCCTTTAACCCCACACCTGCCCTCTCCGTCCTGGTCCTCTGCAGCCTCCCACTGAGGACAGTTGGACTGAAACCGGCCTGATCCACGTTTCTGTCTGCTTTTACAGAAGCTTCTGGGAAACTCGCTGCTGAAACTGGAAGGAGATGATAGACTGGACATTAACTGCACACTTCCTCTAACAGATCAGGTACCAAAGACTTGATGTAAAGACATTCAGCTTTAAAAGCAGAGTAATCAGAAACAGTACGAGCTAAACCTCATAAAGATTCACCACATGTTGCTATCACTTGAACAACACCTGAGTAAATGTGCCTGTGTTCTCTCTCTTGTGTAGGTTGTTCTGGTGGGATCTGAAGAGGGACTTTATGCTCTGAATGTGATCAAGAACTCACTGACTCACATCCCTGGCCTGGGATCCGTTTTTCAGATACAGATCATCAAAGAGCAGGAGAAACTCCTGATGATTGTTGGTAACATGTCCAACTTTAATTTCATCTGCTGACGCTCTGGCAAACCCAGCTGTAGATTCTCAGTCTTGACATAAACTTTAGCACGAAAAAAAAACCAAAAAATTCGGCTAATATGAGGAGAACAAAAATAACAGAGTGAATTCTAAAATTAATATTTCCAGAAGTCCTAGCAAGTTGAACAGAATGCTGGACACCTTAAAGTCACTTTATAAAACTAAATGATCACAGCAGCAATCATAAAAAGATTAGAAACATAGTTCACATTCATTGAAGGTTTCCCAGAAGGAAGTTAGAACCAGTAAAGATTATGCTATAGCAGCAAAGTGCAGATAACATTTCTGATGTCACGGGTTTGAAATTTAAAACGGAAAAAAAATAAAATACAGTGTTTAGTTTGTACGGCTGATCTGCAGCATTTGCAGTTTTGGGTGTTAAAACAAAATGAACTGTAAGTTTGTCAATGTGCTGTTATGGTGCATTCAAGCCTAGCTTTTGCTACAAAGGCCATTCTTGCGGCGGCCATATTGGAATCCCAACTTCGTTCACTAAAGCTGGCAACTCAGGCGTGACTTCATTTCTAAACTTGAGGAGGAACGCACCAATAAGGCGAGTGACATCAAGGAGAGCATCCAAAGTTAAACGAAGGGTTTAACTTTGAAAGAAAATGGAAATGAACCTAGAATGGCGACTTACATTTACATTTGTGCATTTAGCAGACGCTTTTGTCCAAAGCGACTTACAATAAGAGGGTTTAACATTGAACTACGACGCCATTTATTCAGTTACCTGCAATATGCTAGGAGAGGATTTAACATTAATGTTGACACTCATTTACAGCATTTAGGTAAACACAGAAGGCCCAAGTACCAAACACTGAGTGCTAAATAATATCAGGGGGGGTAATAAGTGCATTTAGATCTTTCAGGGCAAGAAATACTTTAAGCCTTTAAGAGGGTGTTGAGGTAGATTGGCGCTGATCCATCAAACACTCTGTATGTCAGCATTAGTGATTTGAGTTTGATGCGTGCAGCTAAAAGAAGCCAATGGAGTTCAGTGAGTAGGAGTGTGACATGCGATCGCTTTGGCTGGTTGAAAACAAAGCGAGCTGCAGCCTTCTGGATCATCTGTAGTGGTCTCACAGCACAGGCTGGAAGACCTGTTAGGAGGGCGTTGCAGTAGTCAAGGCGGGAAATGAACTAGGTCTGAACTAGGAGCTGTGTCGCATGTTGAGTTAGATATGGCCTTATCTTCCTGATGTTGAATAGAGAGAAGCAAAGTAATAGAGCAACAGAGGCAACCTGATCAGCAAAGGTGAGCTGATCATCGATCATGACGCCCAGGGTTCTTACAACCTTAGTGGGTGCCACAGATAGGGAGTCTAACTGGATGCTGATGTTTTGGGACTGGCTCTTTTTTGACAAGAGCAGCCCTCAGTGTTTCTGTTCTAAACATGTTCAGCATTTTCCCTCCAGCAGCAAGACTTACAGCTTTGTTGTTGAAACACAAAATGTAAAATCAGAGAATATCAAGGATTTTCTTAAAACCCACAAGGAGATTTTATCCATCACCCCAAAATCTTGCCTTACCGGCCAGTTTCTACTTACAGACTTTGAAATAAACCGTATGATTTATATGATTTAACTATAGTTGGAAGCTGGTTGTAATAATAGGATTCTTTCCTCTGGGTGTTGGAGAAAATCTTACATTTCCACCCCTGAACCTGAGCTGCTGTGAATAAACTTGTTAGCTTATTTTTGCATAAAGGGAAGGATTTAAGGTGTGTGTGTGTGTGTGTGTGTGTGTGTGTGTGTGTGTAGGGGACGAGAGAGCTTTGTGTCTGGTGGAGATTAAAAGAGTGAAACAGTCTCTGGCTCAGTCTCATCTGCCCAGCCAGACTGAACTGGCTCCCTACATCTTTGAGACGGTGAAAGGTTGTCACCTCTTCGCTGCCGGGAGAGTAAGTCCTGCTCCTTTTTTGGGACGCTCCCTCATGAATCAGGCTGTGTGGTGTGCACAGTCTCTGTGACACATGATCGCTCTCCTTCCAGGTGGACAACGGGCCTTGTATATGTGCTGCGATGCCCAACAAGATCACCATACTGCGCTATAATGACAACCTCAACAAATACTGTATTCGCAAGGTGAGCTCCACTTACTTTTTATTAGTTTTAAATCAAATACAAATGGTGGGAAAAGCAAGCTTTAAAGAAACACAAGAGAGTCAAAAGTGCTCATATTTTGCTAGGATATTTTTAACTTTTGTTAAACTGATGACTTGTTACTAAATATCTCACATATTAGATCTCTAGAGGTTACGACAAGATTAACGAAGAATAGAACTACACATGTTTATAAGTGGCAACTGATTAAATATTATTGTGCAGAAGAATGAACCTGAAAACCAAACAAACATGACAAATTGATGGCGGCGTATGTTTTGCATACATGTAAATATCCTTTATAAATCATTATTATATGGTTTTGAATCCTCAAAAGAAAAATAGATATAAATGAAACTCTTGTTGCATCAGTCCTATGCTTTTAGTCTGTCGCTATAAATCAAGCTATGCAATTTAATAAAGTAGTGGAGATGTAAAAATACACTAGAAATTAATGTGATTTTTTTCCCCACATTTGGTCACACATTTAAAAAAATTTAATGGTTTTCATGGATCATGATTCATATGATTAATGAATGATCAGCAGCTTACATCTGTTTATATCTACAGCTGCTTCACTTACAATAGTAGACACTTAAATGATTTACGATATATGAAACTTAAAATACACATTTTTTTTTTCGGGCAGGTATAAACAAAATTTAGAATAAACTGTAATTTCAGGGTAAATGCAAAAAATTTTCTAACGGATTAATTCAGTCGTGAGCTTCAGTGAATTGGAGTTAGTGTTAGTCGTTAGAAATGTTTTTTAAAAGTGCAGTCCTCACAAACAAATAAACCAACGAAGGTAAACTAACTACATCTGTAAGTTAGTCCCTATAAATCAGAGCGGCTTGTTTTAGAAAGACCTTGTCAAAGCACAGACCTGAATCGAATCGGTGGCAAGTCGTTTAAAATTACTGTTGCATTGCAGAAATGAATGGACAAAAAACTTTCCCCTACATTTCTTAGGACTTATAGACACATTCTGCTACAGACCTCAGCTGAATAATAGCTACAGTTTTTACAGACTACAGGGTTTTTTAAACAACTTCAGTCTTTTACTTTCCTCTTTGTCTTGTTCCATCTTAAAATTAAGTATTTAACATCTCAAAATATGAAAAACTCTACGTCTGTGAATACTTTTCAAAGACATTAAAATAATTCTGACTTTAATATTCTTTTTCATTTTCATCCTGACCTCAGCTGGCTTCACCCTCTAATTAGATTTTTTTTCCCTCTCCCTGTCTGCCTCCATGTTTTGTAACCACCAGGAAATTGAAACTCTGGAGCCGTGCAGCTGCATCCATCTGACCAGTTACAGCATCATCATTGGCACCAACAAGTTCTATGAGATAGAGATGAAGCAGTATGTGCTGGAGGGTAAGAACGCCAACCAAGCGTGTGTATGTGTCCTCTTCAGGAGACAGCAGGGTAACGCTCGCTACGACCGCTCCTTCTTCTTCTGCAGACTTCCTGGACAAGAACGACGTGTCGCTGGCCTCAGCCGTGTTCGCGGCCTCTTCCCACAGCTTTCCCATCGCCATCTTACAGGTGGCCAGCAGCATGCAGAAGGAGGAATACCTTCTGTGTTTTCATGGTGAGTTCACAGGTGAACTGTGACGTTATTATAATGAACCGAACACAATCATTAGAAGTGAGATTCATGAGCCCCTCAGTTCTAATATTATGTTTTGGATCTTCAGTTTGAATAGTTGACCATTTGTTTGGTGATTGCACAGAGAGATGGCATCCATTTTTGATTTTTTATAATCATTAGTGGTCAGCTGACTTTACTTTTATATCATGATAACATAACTAGGGAAGTTTGTGGAAGAGTCCAGCAGAAAGTCACTCTTTCAGATTTATCCTTAATCATTTTCCTCCAATGGATACCTCAAACAATCACTTTGTGCCAAAAGAACTACAGATGCAAGAAAAATAAATTGCCATGTTCGAGAGGATAGTTAAAAGAGTTCATCAGCCTCCAGCAGGGCACATCTAAATCTGTGGGAGTGGTGCAACAATAACCGTCTTTTAGCAGGAAGACAGGCTTAAAGGTCTAATAACTAGATTTTTGAGGGATTTGGAAAGAAAACTTCCCAGACTTTCAGTCTGTGATTTCTCAAAAAGCAGATAGATTAGATTAGATTACATAGATAGATAGATAGATAGATAGATGGATAGATGGATAGATGGATGGATGGATGGATGGAGTTTTTGGAACAATTAAAAAAAATATAGAAAACAAGTAAACAACTGTGATTTGAAGTAATAAATTAGATTAATTTAAAAGAATTAATGACTTCAAACAAGATCTAGGAGCTTCCAAGCTTCAATTTCTTTGTTCAATTGCCATTGCTATATATGCTGAGAAGACGATCAAACTTGACTATCTAGAGGAAGTAAAAGTCGTAACAAGGTTTCCGTAGGTGAACCTGCGGAAGGATCATTAACTGGTTTCATCTTGTTTCTATTAGTGTGCCACTAATTGAAACAAGATAAAAAATACATTAATAAGGTGTTGTTTTGTTTTTGCAGTCAAATAAACTAAACAAATGTTACCAAGCTATCGTTTCTATTGTTTGAAGTTGTTTTAAACTGTGTGTGGAGCTGCTTACTGCTGGTATGTTAAGCATTTTTGTTTTAAATGTGCAAACATTCTGATAAAATGGTGTTTTTACTTACGCTCATCTAACCTGGTCTAGTTTTACACGTTTCTCAACAGCTCCCCAGTAAACTGTAGGAGAGTTTATTCTCAAATGCTTCCAACGCTCGATGTTTTATTTTCTTGCGGCTAAAATAAAACGTACCAAGACGTCTGAAGCAAGTGTTTATGTGACAGAGTTCGGTTTCTTTGTGGATTCGTACGGACGAAGAAGTCGGACCGACGAAATCAAGTGGAGCCGTGTGCCTCTGTCTTTTGGTAAGGGCCAGTTTTTAAATCTGTCGTGAGTCATTTCGATGTTTGGCTTTGAGTTGAATACGTTCGTGTCTGTCCTGTGGTGCAGCCTACAGAGAGCCGTACCTATTCATCACATATTTCAACTCCCTGGATGTCATTGAGATTCAGGGACATGCAGCAGTGGGGTGAGTCCCAGTCCAGTCTGAAACCCTCTGCGCTTGCTAGACAGCAGATCTGACAGGCGTGCTGTTCTTGCCTGTAGTCCCACAGTTCTGGCCCACCTAGACATCCCAAATCCTCGTTACCTTGGCCCAGCCATCTCCTCTGGAGCCATTTACCTCGCCTCCTCCTATCAGAGCAAACTACGGGTCATCTGCTGTAAGGGAAGCCTGATCCGGGAGTCCGGAGAGCTGCAGAGGACCGGCTCCAGCAGAGGGTCAGCCAAAAACATAATATCCTCTAAAACAAGTATTTTTGTCTGGTTTCTTTCCCAAACGTCTGAATACACTTGAAACAAGACAAAAATAACTTGCATGTAACTTTATAGCGAGCTATAGGAGCTTGTTTTAGGTAATTTCTCTTGTTTTCAATAGTTTTCACCTCATTTGACAGGGAAATAAATGTGCGTTTGTTGTTTCTGCATTAAAGTAAAAGAGCAATTTTCAACAAAAAAGATTTAACTTTGTCTGGAAATGAAAGTACGACATCACTCTTTTCAAATTTGAGTGAATCCCGTAGTTGAAGGTTCTCTGACTCTCATGTCCCCTGGAGATGATTGCTGGGTTGGGGTTGTGATGCGAGCTGTTGCTCTGTGCCTTCTGCAGCAGCCCCAGTAAGCGAGGCCCCCCCACGTACACGGAGCACATCACCAAGCGCTTGACCTCAGGTCCTGGCAGCCATGACGGTTTGCACCGGGAGCCGAGCACCCCGCACCGCTACCGGGAGGGTCGCACGGAGTTCAGACGGGACAAGTCTCCAGCTCGACCCCTGGACAGAGAGAAGTCCCCCGGCAGGGTGCTGGACAGCCGGAGGGAGAGGTCTCCTGGGAGGTTTGGGGACAGCACTCGACTCCATGCCGGCTCGGTCCGAACGCAGCTCGCCCCTGTCAACAAGGTCTGTGAGGCGATTCTGAAAACGGGCCAACAAAAATGAAACACTGAAACATACCTGCAATAAACATATTTATGCTCCATGAATGTTTTCACATGTTATACCATTAAAGCTAAAATCAGAGTAAGCTGGATGTGAACTTGTCCTGTCGATGTCGTCCCACTGACGGGCGAACAGAAATATCTCCTTCCAGGAATATCCTCGCTTAGCTCCTCCCATCTTCCTATTGACTCTGATCAGCTTTCTTGTCCCTGCAGTAGATAAGTATTCACACAGCATGATGCTTCCTCCACCTTGTTTCATGTCTGTAAGCCTATGTGGCAAACTTGACTTTCTATAACTTCCTTCTTATCAGTCTCCCAGGTTTGTAGAGTATCGTAGTGTTACAGATGGCGTAAGAGTAATCCGTAACAATTTCCAGTTTAGTCTAACAGTCTTCTGTGTTCCTTGGGGTCTTATAACCTCTATAACACTGAGGTGTTAACAGAGCGGCCGGATTCATACTGAGCATTATTTGCGTCCTTTTGGACTCAGAAGACTTTATTTTATTTTTGCTGCTTTGTAAGAAAACCAAAATTTGCTCGTTGAACATAAAAAGGATTCATCTGTTTTCCCCGGTTTCACATCCCCCCCAAAAGAATTTAAATTTACATTTATGCATTTAGCAGAGGCTTTTGTCCAAAGCGACATAAAAAAAAAAAGGGTTTAACATTGAACTACGACGCATTTTACTCATTTACCTTCAATGTGCTAGGAGAGGATTTAACATTAATGTTGACACTCATTTAAAGCATTTAGGTAAACACAGAAGGCCCAAGTACCAAACACTGAGTGCTAAATGATATCAGGGGGGGTAATAAGTTCTTTTAGACCTTTCAGGGCAATAGATACTCTCAGAAGAGCTGGGCTACAAGGACTTCTTGAAGCTGCAAATAGAATCTGATGCTCTGATAGTGCACGTGAGGTTGTTCCACCAGCAAGGAACCATAAATGAGAAGAGTTTAGATTGACCTGCACGGGGCTTTGGTTGCGTTAGTTGGCGCTCCTTGGAGGAATAGAGCGGGCGGGCAGTGACATAAGGCTTTAAGAGGGTGTTGAGGTAGATTGGCGCTGATCCATCAAACACTCTCACAGTGTTTGATGGATTAACAGCACAGGCTGGAAGACATGTTAGGATGGCGCTGCAGTAGTCAAAGCGGGAAATGAACAAGGTCTGAACTAGGAGCTGTGTCGCATGTTGAGTTAGATATGGCCTAATCTTCCTGATGTTGAATAGAGAGAGGCGACACGATCGAGCAACAGAGGCAACCTGATCAGCAAAGGTCAGCTGATCATCGATCATGACGCCCAGGTTTCTTACAACTTTAGTTGGTTCCACAGATACGGAGTCTAACCTGATGCTGATGTTGTGGTGAATAGTTTGCTGTGCGGTTATGACAAGCAGTTCAGTTTTGGAAAGGTTCAGTTGGAGGTGGTGATCTTTCATCCATGATGATATGTCAGAAAGACAGGCTATATTATATATATATATATATATGTATACATACATATGTATATGTGTGTATATACATATATATATATATATATGTATATATATATATACATGTATATATATATATATATATATATATATATATATATATATATATATATATATATATATATATATATATATATATATATATATATATATATATATATATATATATATATATATATATATATATATATATATATATATATATATATATATATATATATATATATATATATATATATATATA
>JAVLVB010000371.1:775709-793616 GCA_032876305.1 Orestias chungarensis
TATATATATATATATATATTATATTTACATGTATATGTATGTAAATACATATTTGCTAAAGTTTTCATGTCCCTTTAAACTTTATACATTTTGTCACATTACAAACCAAAAATTGTATATATATATATATATATATACATATATATATATATATAGACATACATATACATATATACATATATATACATATATACATATACATATACATACATATACATATATACATACATATATACATATATATATATATTTTTTTGGGTTTGTAATGTGACAAAATGTATAAAGTGTTAAAGGGACATGAAAACTTTAGCAAATATCCCATTTGTGCCACTTCCATATATGGTGGCAAGTCATATACTTAAGAAGTTTTAAAGCAGTTCTGTCAAATTTTATATGGCTCTTCAGTCTCTGACGTGGGACAGATTCAGGTCAGTCTGGACATAAACGTCTGAAGCAAGCTCCGCCGAAATTAGGTTTCCTTTTTTTATTTTTCTATAATGTAACAACTCAACTCCCATTGCTTAACAAGTTTAATAGTAAAACATCTCTAACGTAAGCATGGCGCTGCTGAGCATAAAAGTCGACTTTGGGTCGTAAGCTGGTCACATGGTAGTTAAATGACGCTTTGCATGTCTGTCCGTCCGTCGTTGAGCTTTGATATCATACTTGTGTGTCGTTGCAGGTCTGGGATCAATCATCAGTGTGAGGTCCAGCCATGCTGCTACCGACTGAAAACCCTAAACCCACTCCTGAGTTCAAGCACAGTGATCCACGTCTGAGGCCGGCTGTCGGCCCCATCGCCTGTACATACTGCAGCCTGAGGTCCTGGTAGAGGCAGGATTCTCCCGTGACAATCCTCCTTCCAACACGTGCTTTCATGGACATTATCCCGCAGTAGAGCTGGAGGCTGCGCCGTTCTCCGGGTGGCGAGAATCTTTTTTCTTATATAATCAGCTGTACATATCTATATACACACAGCTGGGAGTTTTTATAAAAGGAACAGTCGGCTGCTGGAGCCGTGTCAATTTTTATTTATTTATAAGAGTTTCTAAAGATGTTGCAGGGAGATTTATCAAGTTGTTGGCTAAGAAACAGCATATAATCCTCGTCATGAAACATCACTTTAAGGTTGTTTTTCCGCCCTCCTCTGGGAGGATGAAAGTGAATTTAAAGGCCCTTCATAACTCGGGTAGAGAGCGTTCTCTTCACACAGGTGACTGGGACGAACATGACCAAAGTAAGAGGGTCTTCTTCACTCACTAGCCTTTGGTGTTTAAACGCGTATGATTGCTTTATCGGCCGCTGTTGTCCAAGCCTTACTTTGTAAATCAAGTAGGCGATGTCCTTGCTCCAAGTGTTCTTTGTGGTGTTTTCTAGCAAACCTGATGCTCGGCCTCTTGATGCCGGACGCCTCAGCTGGTCTTGGTCTGCCGCTGCAGATTGAGGTACAGATGTCCTGTTTCTGTGCTGTGATATGAAGTCTGGTAACTGTCCGGGGTGATCAGCTCCCAGCTTTGTTTCTTTGGGCCAGTGACAGCACCTCCACTCTTCATATCAGTGAGCATGACTTACTTACTAAAGCATTAGTTGCTTTTGGAGCCTAATTCTTTTTCTTGGTTGTTCTCTTTTGTCATGCAATCACTTGACTTTGCGTTCGGTTAATTAGGCATCGATGTTAGTAACTTAAGATCTTCTTGATTTCTAAAGCTGTACAAGAGAACACACATTAAACATGGTCGAAGTATCTGTTGTCGTCTTTGTTTTCCCAGAGTTCTTAACTAAATTTTCTTGGACAAATGCCCGTTTTTTAAACCATAGTCTAACAAGGTCACTGTGGATTTCCCACATATATGACCTTTAGGCATGAAAATGATTTGAAAAGCCTCAATTGTAGGTCACATGACGCATGAAAACGGCGAACAACGATAAAAGGCAGGCTTCCATAGGAGAGTAGGAGAAACCGCAACTGTATTTAATCATGTTTTTTAATTAAATCCATGCTGTGATGGAACAGCAAAGACAAAAAACAAGTAAAAAACAGTTCGGTTATACTTTATAAGCCTAAGTGCTACTAATTTATTGCTGTGACAAGAAATTCATCACAATAAAGGAAAGCGAGAAACCCAGTCCCTAACGGACGAACTAACAGAAGTGACACATTTACGCAGTGGAACAGAGGATGAGGTCCAGATGTTTGCAGGGAAACACTCACAGGAGTCCCTCCACCTTTCAGCTCGTTGGTCAAAGCGGGAATCAAGACAAAACCCCAGCGTTGGTTCGGCTAGTTTTATTTCTCATGATTTTAAATTCTACAACAATGTAATGCTCTATAAAGTAAATCCAAGAAAACTAAATATCCAGATTGAACAAGGAGCACTTGTTACAGGAAATTGCTATGTACAGCTACTCACACTCCTCCGACAGACAGAAGGTTCAAAGTGCTTTTTAAACACAGAGGAAGAGAAACAAAAAAGAAATAAAATCCAACTAAAACATGACTGATCCCTTTGTGAGAGACCCGTAATAATCTGCTTGGCACCACCCTCTTCTAAGAGTCTCACTCAGTCGCTCACAGCAATCCCTGACACACACACACACACAGCACCAACTCTCACCACGCTCCCTCCAACGCCGTTTCAGTCGCAGCCGATCCCTGACAGCGTCTACTTAACGTCGTGCTCTTATCACCAACATAGACGATTCACATTCATGGATGGTTGGAGGAAAAAGTTTCTTCAGCGGGGAGAAAAATGGGACGCCGCAGACGCTTTGTGGGGAGGATAACACGCTTCAGCGTCACAGAGGCCTCTTATAGCCAGGAAATAAATCTGGTTTATTTTTTAGACAAATTACTCTTAAGACAGTAAAAAATTTATAATTTTTTTTAACGTACATTGCAAAAATCTAAATCCTGCCAAGTATTTTTCGTCTAGTTTAGATCTCTGCAACTGTGGCTATGGAGCCCAATGTAACTCCCACTAACTGGCAGAAATACCACCAATAAAATACAAATAAAATAAATTCTGAGCAATGTGTCAAATAAAAGGGTAAATAACAGTAAAAAATTGTTTTAGCTGTATTTTTTAATCTTCAATGTTTTTATTAAGTTTTGTCCCCATTAAAGGAAATGATATACAAATGATGCAAATAAAAAGTTTTTTTTTTGGTTTTTTTCGCTGGGCTGAAGGTGAAAATGTCTCTTTGGATTCACTTGAAACAAACAAAAAAATCTACCAAAGGAATAATTTTTTTTAAACAAATTTTTAAGATTTACTTAATAAACGCCTACAGCAGGCTGACAACTAACCTGCTCATCAGTCATATTTCCAAGATCAAAACCAGAAGAAATGACTTGGATGCTTTTTTGCAGTGAAACTAGTTTGGAATCAGTGCGGCCGATCGTCACAAATATATCAACATCAAATACCTCCAACTTGTCGAGGCGTTCAATTAAAACCACAAACCTTTAGTTTAGGAGCAGCTCCACTCATTCACACACACACAAACGCACCACGAGGCATTCAGGACCAACGCTCTTGTCTGAATTCGCTGCCTCTCTTGGCAGTCCCACTCAGAGGGTCGTCACTGGGATGCTAAGCTACGCCGTACCTTTAAAATGTTCACCAGCAAATCAGGAGGAATGTGAACAGAGACAAAAACTAAGGCCTTAGTGGAGGACAGTCACGGGTGTGCGTGTACATGAACGATGACAGAGGTAGCGTCTGGAGATGGTTTCGAATGGAGTCCTGCATCCAGACTGAGGTGAGGTGCTTTGATTTTGGGTTCTGGCTGCTCGTTTTTGGACCACCGCGTTCTCAGTGCATTGATGACTCTGGCTACTAACCCAAGATGCCCCACCCTCTGTTCGGTTACTGTGAACAGCCAGTCCTCTGGCTCCATCTCAAAGACCGATTATCCTGCAGCAATTTTCAATTATCTGGATTCTCAACAGCAATTTAACAACGACTCTTTAATAAATAACGTCCAAATAATAGATGGCATTTAAAGGAGGAAACCACCGCAGCTTCGAAACAGGAACACCTGCTTTTTCTGTTTGAAAAAGAAAGAAAAAGTAACATCCATGTTTCTTTTCTAACAGGATGCAAAATAAAATATAGGTATTTCTGTGCAATTTTAACAAGAGAACAAAGAAAAAGAAAAAAAGAAAAGAAATGTGACTAATTAAACAAGCCACTATTGAATTCTATACAGTTTTCTCAAATGCTATATATGTATCTGAATATATTATTTCATTCATTTATTTTACAAAAACAACAAAAAAGCAAAGCGTGTATCAGGGTGTGTGTGTCCGAGGAGGTCACTGAACAGGCGCGCCACAGAGAAGCGCTGCTGACCATCGTCACAAAGAGCCCTTCCTACTGCTGCTGATGTTTAGAAATCAACGGGATAAATCTCCCAGAAGTCCCTGGGCTCGGCGCTGTAACGCCGTCCATCAGCAGAATTAAGACAAGGGAGCAGCTGGGAGGAGAGGCGGAGGCCACGTCGGGTCGTTCTGGTTACCGGTACACATCATCCGTACTCTTCAGGCAGATTGGGTGACAATATTAGCAAGGTTAAAGGTCAAAATGACCATCGTCCTGTTATTAAACCTAAACTTGGCTCGGCTCTCTTCTGGTAGGAGGATTTATTAAATCGGACCAATTAAAGGGACGTTTGTTTTGCCTTTTTTCAATTCCCAGAGAAATCTAAATCAAGCTCTTTCTGAGAAACGATGTCACTCATTAGTCTAAAGGCGAACTTGGGACGGGACAGAATTTTAGAATCGGGTCTAAAAAAAGCTGCACCTGGCGTCAGCAAACACAGGGCTTCTCTCGGCATTCCCGGGCCAAGGCGCCAGGAAGTCCGTTCTCGCTCCTTTGGAGTGCAGCTTCCTCGCTGCCACACGCCCACACACCAACATTCAGAGTTCTTTTTGCTTTTTCCAGCATGTAACCCTCGATATATACACTTGAAATTCCAGATGGGCAAAACACCCGCGCACACGCGCAGTCCGCAGGAACATTCGTAGCTCCTGAGTGCCAGTGTCGGCGGCGGACGGCCCGGCCCGCAGCTTCTCCACGCCGCCTCAGTTGGAGCTCGCCGCGATGGGCTCCTCGAGCTCGTGGTCGAGGGGAGCGGCGGTGAGCTGCATGCTGCTGTAGCAGTTCTTGCATACGCGGCACGGCTCGAACAGCTGCTGGCTTGGCACCGGCATCTTTTGGTCACAACAGCTGGCGCAGAAGACGTTACCGCAGTTCCTGTAGGGGGAGACCAGCAGCTTTACACGCTGGGTGTAAAGGGAGATCTTTCTCTCTAATACAGACCATGCAGCTCCCAAATTATAAACAATAATAGAAGATCGATCAACTATCCCCTTAAAGGTTCAACTTAACCTCCTGTAGCAACATAGCGAGACAGACAGGATGAAACGGCAAACAAACACTCACCTGTTTGCTTGAGTTGTGAAATGCTACACGCATCTGTGCTAAAGTGCTCCAACACAAAGCAGCCCAACGACTTCAGATAGCGAGCAGAAAACGGTCTTATTGATTATCTCACATCGGCAACTCAATGGGACGCTTTGTTTTAAGGATTTGTAAATGTACTTTATGCCAAGTCTTCAAGATCAGTTCTACGCTTTTGAGTCTACAGCTTATGTCTTTATTACTGAATATAAATTTGGAAATGTTGGAAAGCTTTTGAAACCCCAGTTATGGGAAAGGTGAGAGATCTGGAGGGGAGATGAGGGGGGGAAAAAAAGGCAAAATTAAAGAATGAAATTGTCTATATAACTTTATGTATTATTATATCAGAATGTTTTTTTCCAATCATAATCATTTAATAACATACTTAAATGCAAAGCTAATCTTTCTGATTGGCTGCAAGTCAGATTTAGAAATTTCCTCCTCTCCTCAAACGACAAATGGAGTTTGTAACAAATTCCAACAGGAAAAAGACCAAAGGAACCGTCCAGCGACTAAACTGGTACGTTTGGTGCTCCAACACAAACCGGAGCATTTGATTATCCTGCTGGATTAGAACAATAAGCTGCAGATTCAGTCCATCCGGAGAGACGAGATTCTGCGATAGCAGAAAATCCCGAAAAACCAAGAAAGGGCCCAGAAAATGCAGGGGGTGCATAAGAAATCCCAGGAATGTGTACATTCACCTGATTTTACAGAGTCTGCATAATTTTGCTCAGAATTGAAATAATTTCTTCTTTTTTTTTACTCATCACATCCATGCGCCATGATAACAAACACGTTTTGGTCCCAGCAGCGGCGGCACGTCAGCCATATTAGATGAGTCAGATCTGCCCCGTAAACTTATAAAAGCAAATGGACTGAAGTTGATCCAGCGCTTTACTACACGGAGCTTTAAGTTAGTTACAACTGGCTTTGTTCTTAGACATATTCTGGATTTAAGAACTAAGCAATGTTCATATTTTGCTCATTTTACATTATAGATGACCTTAAATGGCCCAAGGCTCTAAAGTTAACGGGACTAAATAACTGCCTCAGCTATGCTGCTATGTTATGTCATGTTTGCTGCTTACTAAATGTGGCAGAAGCATGTTTAGTCTTCCTATATATGTTAGTAAATTCCCAAGTTTTTCACACATTTCTGCACATTTTCGCACTTTCCCGCATTTTCATCCCAGGAAACAGGAAACCGCAGAATTCAGCACAAAAATCAAGTCTGCCTATTTTTTGTAAAGCTAGCTAAAACGCCTGCAATTATGGGTGATTTAATGCTAAAAATAGTTTTACATGCCAACTTCGTAATCATTTTCACTTAATTTTTTAATTATGAAACCCTGTTTTACAGCAGAAGCTCTCAGAAATCAAGGTTACATTTGATACCTACTAGGTATGATTATATGGTAGGAAGGGCAAAAGAAAATCAGTTTTTCATAAGCTGATCTTCTAATGTTTTGTGTTCCTGTATTAAAAAGTCAAACATTAAAAAATGTGGAGATGGGCCACAAAATTGTGATCACTATCACTATCAGCGTGTGAAAGTGTGCGTGTTCTACAGGTGCAAGCTAACTACTAATAAAAGTTAAGTGTTGCTCATCGGTAAGCATGACGGATGCGAACACTTGGATCCCCATGCTTACATTCAGAAGTAAGGCCATGCGCGCGCACACACTTACACAAACGTTGCTGCACTCCTTGCTTCCTTCCTCCCTGTACTGAACCCCAGCAAACACACAAACAAACAAAAAACAACGTCTGAGTCTCCAGCTTTTACAACCAAGTGACCTGACTAGCTCTGGATGCCATGCTGTGGTAAGATGCGGGGAAGGGGCTGGGTTGGGGCAGCATGCTGCCAGGGTGTCTGCTGGATAGCTGCGAGGATGCTGATGTGCCGCTATGGTAGGTTGAGGCTGAGACGATCTTTTTCTCTTTTGGTTATCAAATCAATTTATTCAGAGACTACAATAAAAATAATAATAATTAAAAATCAGCCTTCAACCAATCACAGCCAGCCTGGTCACCGCACCATGCTTACATTTAAAGCCAATTAGAACAACACTCAGTGGAACCAAAAATCCAAGTGTAGCTACTGATCAGTAAAAACAAACAAAAAAAATACAGCAGGTGATGAGGGGGAGGATTAATGTGTAGCTGTGGCGGGGAACAGGGTGGAGAAGTGGGAGCGGGATCTCACCAGACCTCCTGGACAGCCTCTCTGCCGCTGTAGAGGAGGAAGGGGGGCACACATGGATAAGAACTGGCTCAGCAGTGGAGAGCAAATGAGCACACAGCAGACCTGCTCAATGTTTACATCAGCGGGGATGAGACCAACTGTGTCTGAACGAAGCACCAGTTATTTTAGCGTAGAAAACATAACAGAAACATGAACAAAGATTTCTTAATTATCCTACAATCAGAGAGCTGCGATCCTTCAAACTCGAACCATCAAGCAGGACCACGGGAACGCACTATTTACCCCCAACAAAGAGAATCTAGTGTGGGCTGTGTTTTCTAGTCCGGATGCAACAATCAGCCTGGCAACATTGGCAATCAGAGGAAACAACACACACAATCTATGATCGCACAACTGCATGCCGGATGGAGTTTACAGGATGGACAACGAGAAAATGGTGTAAGCTAAAATTTGAATCAAGGGGCTTCATGTTTTAGTGTGAGTTTTCCCAGAAGAATGTGAAGAGCTCAGTGGGAATGGACGCCTCGCCAGAACTCAGCACTCACCTGCAGTGATGCTTCCTTGCTGCTAACCAGAACCTGCTCTCGCAGCCGTAACACTGGGCAGCCAGGTGGTCAGGGTACCAGCGCATCACCTGCATGGAGCACACAGAGCTGCTTATAGTTCCTTATCTGACGTCGACATCGCTCCACCCACACAAAAACAAGCACGGTTATAATGGCAGAGGTGGTGAGAATATGTAACACAGATTTTTACGTCAGGTCTAGAGCTGAAAACACTAAATCAATTTAATCGATTATTTAAATGATTGACAACTAATTTAGTCATCGATTATTTGCTTTATAATCATGTTTTATCGTAAGCGGTCTATTTTTAACAATCTGTTGTATTTGTGGTCAATATGTGGCAGTAATGAACTATTTAATGATGTGAGCAGTAGAAGAAGAAATCAGCCAATTGTAAGCCTTGTTTTGCATAATATACCAAACGCACGGCAGCATAAACACATTTGCCCTGAGCAAGATGGCGGAGCACGAACATTTACGAAAGTCTTCTCTCAGTGAACGTCTGAGACGAAAACATGTTGAAGCAGGAGAGGAAGAAACGTTAAAATAACCGCTAGCTAATAAGAACATAAACGTGCTAAATAATGTTAATGAAGTCAGTTAATATTAATTTGTGCGCGCAGGTTTGCTACTTTTCGTTTTGACTTATTTTGACGTTTTGTGTAAAGGCAACAATAAACAAACTGTTACAAACTATGTTCTAAACATGTTGGTAGAGACAGCAGCTCATATTATTTGTAAAAATACTGCCCAACTAAGTCAGCCTCCTGCTGAACATTCAAAATAAAGAAGAAATTTAATGAGAATTTAAATGTAGAGCATAATACGGGCTGCAAGTTTTGTTAATATGCTGAACACTCAAAAAGTTGTATGGGATTCTACCTCATTTCTGCATTTTTTGCCTAAAAATAAATCCTTTGTTCCTTTAAACAAAGTTAGTTAATTGCAGTGAGCGGCACAACTCTCATTTTTTCCTTTTTCTTAATGAAAATGTGTTTTTAATAGCTTATATTGGAAAGTAAAGGCTAAATAAATCAGCAATAAAAAGCTGTTAATCGTAAAAATAATCAACAGATTAATCGATTATGAAAATAACTATTGGTTGCAGCCCTGGTTAGGTCCATACAAAATCGTCTTTAGAGCCTTTTGCAGCCGAAGGAACAATGCTGATGGCTACATAGTCGTCGGCTGTGAGTGAAACAGTTGGGTAAGCCCAGTTTTCTATTTCAAAAGCAGACGAGTGAGTAGTAAATAATGAAATGACTTCCTGGACTACATGGCTGTAAAGTTATAGCCTTACATGGAAAATATACCTATAAACTAAAATCCAACACACCTACAGTCATGTACTAATCTTCGATTTAAGCATGAAACCTAAAAACAATGAAAGATTTCTTTGCAGTTGGCTTCATCGCTGCGACTGAAGCGCGTTTGCAATATTAAACCCTTGCACTCTTGTCAAATGTCAACAGCTTTCCCTTCATCCAGGTAGGTGATGTCTCGCTTTGGGGCAGCCCATTGGTCAGTCTCTGACACACCCACCGCATTCACTGACAGGCGGCTTCATTTGAATGTTATTCTCAGTCATTTTCAAAGTAAACATGAGAAAAAAAGTCCATTTAAATGTCTTCTTAGCGGACCATCTGCTCACCTCATTGTCCTGCTTGTCCACCTGCTCCCAGCTGGCCTCGGAGAACAGCTCTGTACTGCAGCGCGACAAACAGTTGAACTCCGAGTCGGTCATGGAGGTCTGCAGGGAGGGAGACCGTCAGTGCACGCGCCACGGGGTTCCTTAAACCACATCTCATTTGAAAAAGTGACGTAGTCTCACTACCTCGTCTCCCACGTCTCCGTTGACCCTGTGGGAGCCAGGGTGCTGCTGATTCTCCAGGCGGCTCCACAGCTCCTGCACCTGCTTCTTCAGCGTTTCCACCTCCATCTGGTGCCCCGCCTCGATCTGCCTCAGCCTCTGCTGGATGGCGTCCGTGTGCAGGGTCAGCCCGTCGTCGTCCAGGTGGCTGCGTGACGGCTGCTCCGGGCTGACGGCGGCCCGGCTCAACACGGCAAGGCACCAGCGGTGCTGGGGGCAGCTGCCTCGAGCATGGAGGACCAGGGAGTTGCAGCTGGCGAGCGACACCTGTCGACTCAGCGGCGCTCGCTCCCCGCACCCTTTGGACAAGTGAGGTCCAGCGCTGGGGTCTCCGTCGGAGCAGTCTCCGTTAAACAGCCCTTCCCTGCTAAGCTCAGCGCTGGCAGACTGAAAGGCACTGACTGAGGCGTGCTTGCCGCCCCCGTTTAAAGTTCTGCTGCCGCCGTGCTCAGCCGTCTCCTTGTCCTTTCTGACGCCCGGATGTTGGCTCCTGCCGTCACCGTAGGGCTGGCGGTCGAGTAAAAGGCTTTTCTGTCCGGGTAGCTCCAGTTTGCCGCAGGCTTCTTCGGTTAAAGTCTCTGTGGAGCTCTCCATTTGGGACGCCTTCTTTTCCAGCGGCTCGTCCAGCTCTGAGACAACACGCTCGGCGTCAGAGAGGGGACACGTCTCATCTACGTTCTGCTCCTCTGGTGGCCTGTCCACAAAGCCATTAGTTACAGTTCTGTGCGTTTTAGAATGCAGCTGCTCTCCTGAGACTAGCTCCTCATTAACAGAAGAGCGCTCAACACGCTGCTCCACGTCGCCCTCTGGTGGTGCATCAGATGGCTGCTGCTGGAGCTCCTCTGCCATTGCTAAAGGCAGAGGAGCAGAATCACCGCCATCCTCAGCCTCCGAGACGCCGTTATCAGGATGGAGTCCGTTTGCCAGCTCATTCCCGTTAAGCTCCGTCGTCAGAGTCTCGTCCACGCGTTCTGCTTCCTTCCTCGCTTCTGTGTGAGCAGCAGTAATGCCCTCAGTGGCAGCAGCAGCTCTCTCTCTGCGAGTATCCGCTGCTGCTGCTGCTGCTTCCTCTGTGGCTTCCTGAAGGATGTTCTCCATCTGTCCCTCAGCCACACCGACCATCACAGAAAGCTCCACCTCCTCTACTTCCTGTCCTGCCGGCCTCACGGGGATGTCCAGTCGGAGGTCAGCCTTGGATTCCTGAAGCTGCCGGCCGTCGCCCAGCTCTGATTGCTGTCCATCTGTGCACGGCCCCTCTCCGCTGGACTCCAACTCTTTGTTCGCCCCTCCTTCCGGACCCGTGCCGCCGCCGCCGCCGAGCTCCAGAGAGCGCCGGTGGTCCTGCCACTTCTCGTTCAGGCTCGGGTCGCTGGAGCGCCGGTTAGGAGCCAGCGCGCTTCCGAGCTCACATGCGCTGGGCAGGTTGTCAAAGGAGCGGGTTTTAGTGCATCTAAACAGGAAATGAAAGAAACGATTCAGTGGTGAAAACAAGGCAAACTCTCCCAGCATTTAGGAAACATTTTTTTTAACAGATTTGCTTCCTCAAAAACAAGAAAACGGCAAAAGAAATAATAATAATGATAAAGGCCCACAGACTATCTCTTTAAACTTTACCAGTGCCTTAGAGAAATATGTATCCTGGTGCAACGATATATAAAATGATGTTTATGATTATCGTGCTTACAAAGCATTATTATTATTCATCACTTATAAAGAGTTTACAGATGAACTAATAACATCTCTAAAGGGTGCCTTATTGTAAAGTGGTCGTTTAATACTGATATTATAAAAATGTAGAGAATCAAATAAAAAACTGTGATGCTAAACTCTCTTTTTTCAGTTTCCTCTGCAACTATTTCAGTTTTCTGTCTCTTCAAACACCCAGTCGGTCGTGGCAGATGGCTGCTTGTACTGATCTTGGTTCTGCTGGAGGTTTCTTCCTGTTAAAGGGGAGTTTTTCCTCTCCACTGTCGCTACATGCATGCTCATTATGAGGGATTTCTGTAAAGTCAACGACAACACAAGCCATTGTTTCTGTCTGCTGATTCCAGAGGAGTGAATGCTGCAAGTCAATGACTCCATGAATCTGCTTTGGTTCCTTAGATTGGAAATAAATTGAATTAAATAAACTGATTCTTAAATGCTGGGCGCGGCAGGAAGACATGAACCTGCGGTGTGGCGTGCTAAAAGCAACTTAAAGAAGCAGAAGGGTTGTTAAGCCGGGACCCTCTGGCTGTGGGGAGTCCTCAGTTTGTGTTTATCTTACATGAAGCAGGAAGTGGGGGGTGCCAACATGCCAGGCTCACCTGCCCAGGGGCGCATCCTCCTGGTTGGCACCGGGGACAGGATATGGAGCACAGGAGTCGTCGGACGGGGTTGTGGGGGAGGAACTGGGCAGGTAAACGGCGGTCCACAGCAGCAGGTTTCGCACGTGACACACCGGATGGAGAACCTGCAAGAACGACAAAACAGGATCAGATCCGTTTAGAAAACACGACTAAGGCGATGCTCTTATTAAATCTTTGAAAACCCTGTTTGTGCGCAATACTTTAGTTGCGTAAGTGATACTAAATGGTGATGGTAATCGAGAAGAGCGTCATAATTCTGGACCCCGACAGGTCAGGCGTGGTAAAGCTGGACGCAAACAACGTCTGAAATATGAGCTCTCTGTACTTTAGCCGTCCTCATCTCGACCTGATCTGGTGAGGACATGGTCGGCTACCATTGCTCCAGACCCGCTGTGTGAACACGGTCCTAGGATGGGATATCTGACTGAGACGTGATGAGTACATCGTCGTGCAGATCGGCTGTCAGAGCAATAACAGCAAAGAGCAACAACAGGAACCACAACAATCCAATACTTGGAAGGCTGTGAAACCGACTTTAAATCAAGCCTGAGAGCAGAACAATTAGCAATAAATCTATAAACGCTCTGAGAGACAAACATTGTTTCATCATGTCTGGTTTTAGGTTTCTCAGAATAGTTTTCTGCTCATACTTAGGCTTGTTGGGCTTTAATCATCATTCCTGAGTATATAAAAAAAGACCCAACATCTTATCTTTAGGAACCGCGGAGTGAAAAGATCCGGATCCTGAAACATCACCGAGCTGAAGGAGAGAGAAGAGCAGACGTACGGCCTCAGAGTGGGAGGAGTACAGCATGTTTCTCAGCGGGCGGTTGGCCGGTCGCAGTAGCGACCACACGGAGCAGGTTCTCTCCTGGACGTGCCGATCCCACCTCTCCTTGCCGCTGTTGCACAGGAAGGTGCCGAACAGACAGGAGTAGGTGTGCTGAACCAGCTTCACCTGCGTGTACACACACACACACACACACATGCAGAGGCTTGTATACAATCCGAGGAACGACAAGATCAAAAGAAGTTCTCTTGTGTATTGTTGACGCCCCCTAAAGTGCAGAGAAATGTGCAGATTTGTGGTGATTAAAGGGAATCCCGACCTCACTTTCAGACGAGGTGGCGAAAAACAACAATCAAAACTAAAAACCACAGTCCCCCAACCCCCCCGCCCCGAGCAGACGAGCGCATACCAGGAAGGCCTCGTTGAACTCAAAGGAGCATGGGAATTGCCTCTGCAGCTGATGAACGCAGTCCAGCCACTGCAGGAAGACGGGGCAGCGCTCGTTCAGGTCCTCCGAGTTTTCCCCGTGACCGCAGCGGTCTGCGAACTTGTGACCGAAGTCCAGCCATTCGGTTTCCACCAAAACCTGGAAGCCCTGCGACAGACGCACCACATTTTTTTGTTCGGTTTTAGTTAAAAAGGCCAGTCTTTACCTTTTAAGAGTCTACGAAACTCTAGTCAAGGAAAAAAATGAATTAGGTATTAAAGCTGCTTATGTAACTCATAAAAAAATGATTATTTGCTTATACTGTCATTTTGTCCTGACAGTATATGAGTCAGAGGAGCTGTGTGTACAAACAAATCTATATTCCTGTCTCCTCTCTGAGAGATTGCGTTAGAAACAACCAATCAGAGTCAGGAGGAGGGTCTTAGCATTTCCCCATTCTGGGATTCTATTCTTTATTTTATTATTTTTTAAATTAGTGTGGCGTATCTTGTTGGATCACCTGGTACAGTATGTTGTGTGTCACTGTCATGTTGCTGAATCCAGATCTGATTCAGTTTTGTTTGTTTTGTTTTTTGTTTTTTTTGACTGATTCTTTCAAATTTTCTTTAGTAGAGAACAGTCAAGGTGGAGCTGCACTGTAGCGGCTAAGCAACACATCATCACACTTGGACCTCTCAGTTCAAGTTTAATATACCGTCATAATTCTATTCTACAGTCTTTATTTTGGATTTTTTTTTGTTGCAATTATCTTTGCATGTTCTGCACCTCAAACACATCCATGTCGTTCAATGTAAAAACTCTTGGACATTAATCTGAATCCTGATTTAATGCTTCACAGTTTGTATGAGAAATACATGGTTCCGCAAACCGTCAATGAAAAGTTACTACTAACCGTATGAAGGATATTAAACATCTATATGTCCAAATATGTTAGAAAAATTACATTTTTTTCAGAGAATGTCAGAGAAATTCATACTAGTTTTCTATTCTTTTTTTAAAGTTAAAATTCCCAATAAATTAACATGGATTGAGTTGAAAAGACTGAAATTAGAAGTTGCTGCAGATAACACATGAAGGTAATTGATTAGAAGATTAGAAGAACACAAATAAAAGTGGTGTGTGTCTGTGCATGAGAATTTTAGAAAAAGTTTGTGATATACAATAAAATGCTGAAAAGTACATGACTTCTGTACGAGTCTCAACTCATTCCTTTAACCAATGCTAGAAATGCAAAGAAAGGAAGCATCAATACCTCAATGGTCCGATAGTAAGGGTCCAAAAGGAGCTTGGACAGAGCAACAATCTGCGGCGTGCGGTCCCAGCCATCGGAACAATGCACCAGCACTGGTCTGTGGTCTCGGTCCGCTGCGTTAACGACCAGCAGCGCCGCTTTTAGCAGCAGAGATAGGTGCTGCAGCCACTTGGTGCTCTCCAGCGCAGAAAGCCAGCTGGAGACACAGCAAAAGAGAGAAACCTTAAATAACCACTATTATCTCTCAGATATCAAGTGTTGCGGTAACGCTCAAACTGGAGCCACATTGTGAGGATAGTTTTGACCTACTGACTGGATTTAACAGCTTCCTCCTGCAGCAGAATTACACATAAACCTGGAGTTAACTTATAATGATCAAATGAACAGAGATCCTCTACCTGGGATGGGGCCCAGCTCTAAATCAGGCACAGATGTCTGAGCAAGGCCAGAACACAGCTGTGATTACTAGGTACCTCCAGCAAGCAAAGCTGAGCTTTATTTGTAACCTCAGCCTGCATGGTCATAATGTTACGTCTAGAGGAATCTACAAGCACTGCTGGAGGGTACCGTAATGAAAAGAAGGAAAAGAAAAACATATTATATATACTTTGCTGGATCAGGCATCTGGGTGCAAAGGAAACGCAGCGACTGGAAACTCTTGCGGATGGAGTGAATGTTGGCCATTCCCATGAAGACGACCTCACAGTTGGGATAATACTCTGGAAAAGACGAAAACACACACAGAGAAAGAATGAATCCATTTAATTTTAGCACAAAGAACAATCGCCTTTGTTGCTAAGTGAGCTTCTGATTCTGCGGCGTGCACTGACCTAAATCTGCTTGAAACCTTAAACCGAGACACAAAGCCTACCTGGGCATTCACAGCCTCCCCCCTTAGCCCGGTTCGCTACGGCGGCAGCGTACGACCTAGCATCCAGGATCAGCAGCTTGTGCGGCTGGATAGCCAGAGTCTCCACCTCTGAGCTTTTGGTCATGGAGGATTCTGGGAGAAAAAAAAAAAAAGTACTGGTCGTTAACATTTCTAGAGAAAATAAATACCACTTTACAATCGGGCTTCCCTTGTAGATGGCCAATAGTATATACCACTCTTTAAAAACGTTATAAATAATTAATAAGTGTTTATTATACATTAATTAAGGTTGAGAAAGAGGTAAACAGTGAGCAAAATCCTTTATATTTTAACCTTAAATGCATAAAAAGGATAAGAAACTTTAAACATCGTCTCACTGCATTATAAATACCTACAACTATGAAAGGGAACCTTATTTTGAAGTGTGAAACCAGACACTATTTATTAATGACTCATAAACATTTACAAATGCAGAAAGGAATCCTTATTGTATGTGTTATTCAAATGTATGTACCATCCTATTATTGAGACCTGTGCTTGTGGCGCTCAGCTGTTAAAGACAAGCTGCATCAGGTGAGGTTTCACGACGGTGTCCTCACAGTTTAGATTGGGCTCCACTGTGGTACACGCGCTTGTGTGCCCAGCTTCACACGGACCGTGAGCTCGTACCGAAATCAGTGTCGGGCAGGTCAGAGCCGTTGGTGTAGCTGCCGTTTGGAAGGTGTTTCCGGCCGCTGCCGTCCACGGCGCACGCCTTGGCGATGGACTGCACCAGGTGCTCGTCGTCGGCGTTCCTCCATCCCCACCAGCTGACTTCTGGTTGGCCACAGCGGGCGATCACAGCTCCGGTGCTCTGGTGCCTGCATGGCGGGAGGGAAACCAAACAACATCTCATTAACCGAGACATCATTTTATCAGAAAAGAAAAAAAGAAAACAGCATTTCCACAACTGCTAGGAACAAAACACAAGCCTGTCTCAATATGCAACGACAAGGAAGCCTGGACACACATTTCTAATCACGAGTTTTGCTGTCAACTTTGTATTTGCTAAAGCAAGATCTGATCACTGGAGCTCCAAAAAGGTGCGGTCGGTACTTTACAAGCCAAAATAAAGTAGTCAGGTCATGGAGCGATCATAAACGGCCCTAAAGACCTCATCTCACGACAGAAAAGGACTTTCAGGACTGTCGCCCGATATACAGGCATAAAGAATTTATCAAACAACTGTACTAGGTTCTCTCAGGGAGATGAGTCTCGTTTGTGTCTTTGCAACAAAAAAAACAAATATATTTGAAGGAAGACACAAACCCACTCACCTGTAAACCACAGCGGGAAACCTCTTCCAGGAGCGAAAGGCAGCCACGTTCTCCAGCTCCTTGTCAGTGATCCAGGCTGGCACCAGGAGCTGCTGAGGATAGCTGGGGCAAAGCCTGGGCGGACGGAGAGCCAAAGAGACCCGAGTTACACAAGCTCGACTAAAGTCTCTGTATACAGACACATAATCCTGGTGAGACCCCTCATAATAGCACCGCCGCAGTCACACAACAGAACTGTGCTGTTGGCCAGTGCAGCAAAATCCCGACTGAGAGCCTTTTTACCTCAACTTGCTGTTGATGTCAGATATCCTCCAAGCGTTCTGAGTGTCGAAGCCCATTCTCTCCACCTCATTCTTGAACCACGAGGTCACGTGTTCTCCTGGTGGTGGAAAAAAATTGAAAAATGATAAGGTGACGGTCAACTTCCTGTGGGTTTAATCGGAGGGAACGGAGACGGAGGCGGACCTGGCCTGCACAGCTCGCCGTGCTGCTCCTTCTCGCCAGCGTAAACGTCCATGCACCACGCGTGGAAGGCGAAGGAGAACAGGTCCTCCAAGCGGGAGGGAGGCCGAACCACCTGATTTAGACGTTTCAGCCACTCCTGGCACTGCTCGAAGGTGGACAACTGACACCTGGCGATGGAGCATGAAAGAGATGTTTCTGCAATGTTAGAGTAACCGTGTTACACACACGTATCAGGAGTCCAGCTGTAATAAAGCGGTGGGGGGGGGGGGGGCATTTAACTGCCTCCCACAGGCAGCTGAGAAACACC
>JAVLVB010000371.1:793716-818861 GCA_032876305.1 Orestias chungarensis
AAGCTGAGCTTTTATTAAACAAAATAAAAAACTCTCCCCCCTGCTGAATGTGAACTTAGAGATTGGAAAGTCTAAAAGGTTTCATGGAAATCCACAGGACAGATTGACTGACGAGTTACTGTCGGGTTGAGCAGAGGAGCTCAAGTAAAAATAAAAAAAAGACGCCTGCTAACGGTAGACATACAGGTGTAGGGCAAGACCAAAACATTCAGCAGCATGGAGGAACCTCACAGGAAGGACGGCCGTACATAGTTGAACTCGCACATGACTGGTGGCGCTACGGTTATGCATGAGCAGCTGAAACGCAGCACTGTTCAACTGCAACACACGTCGTCTCTATATTGAAATTCAACCTAAACACTTTGATTAAAAGTTGAAACTGGACCTAAAGCGTTCGTTGCAATGTGCAGCTTGATTTATTTTTAGCTGCAAAATAAGATAACCGGTTAATTAGTCGACTAATCCAATTACTATAATTATTTTGCAGTTGCAGCCTTTCGTTTCAAGTTCGTACAGAGATGAATTTAACTCTCAGCTTGGACTAAAATGAAACCATCTTATTCCCATTTTGGTCTCATTCTCATTGGTTTGGGCCGGTCGTGTAGGGCAGTGTTTTTCAACCAGTGTGCCGTTGGTGAAGTGGACATGTTAAGTGCAATTTCAAATAAGAGATATAAAATATGATACAAAATACATGTTTATTTGATTCATATTCAAGACACTTTGATAAGAATTACTAGAAATGTAATATATGCGACTATAGAGTATCATTTGTTTACATTTTTGGTTGGTGGTGTCCCTCGTAATTCTTTAAATGAAAACAATGTAACTTGGCTCAAAAAAGGTTGAAAAACACTGGTGTAGGGAGTAACAGCTTTGAATATTCTGGGAAGGAACAACCTAATCAAAATAAAACATAAATGAAAAAGTGACATGTTTAGTTCCCACAGCAGTGCTGCAGACAGGTAAACCTCATATCGTCACTATTAGCTGAAAACAAACAGAGGCTGAGGTACAAAAGTCTGCGCTGGCAACCGTTTTCAGGATCAAGATGAAAACAGCGTTTTTTTTTACTGTTCCAGTCTTTATAACCGCTGTAGTCTCAAACCTGTTTGTCTAATCAGGAGCAAATGTGTCAAACTAAACAAGATGCACCATTACTAAAAAGAACTACAAGGTTCCTACACATGAGAAAAAAACAACAAGTGTACAAATGGACTGATGGGTAAACTTTAAACATCCAACATCACTGATGTGTCCTTTAAAAGATTTCATTAATTTTACATCTCTGGGGAAGAAGTTCATTAAGATTAAACGGTTCATGAATCATCATCACATCCAATCAAGATATTTTCCTATGTATGGACTCTATTTAATCACTAAATACCTGATCAAACTAAAACACAAACACAACTGAACACATCAAGATTGTTCAAACTAACAGAACTTAATTTAATTTAATTGAAATCTATTAATATTTTCAATGGCGCTCAAAGAGCAGCTGTCATCTGTTGCTCTCCCTCTAAATAATAATGGCTTATTAAAGTACAGTTTTACCTGACGACCTTGCAGTCCTTACAGGTGACGTGAAGCTGGAACATATCCCGACACTCCACGCACTCGATCAGCTGGAGGGGGACCTGTGAGGCCAAAACAGGAGAACCACAACATTACCTAAGGTTTCCGCAATGAAACTGAAACCTTCCGCTTTCTGGCACATTGCAACCAAAGAGAGGCCAAGACAGAACAGCTGCCCATGCATTTTTGTTAATTCAGTAGTTTTAAAAACAGCTATCTGTAGGAAAAACACAGGGCTTGTGTTTGTATTTAATTACAAGTATTCCAGGTGCTCCGTGCAGTAGGTGGAGAACTTTGGGATGATTTAACCAGCAGGTTAACGTGACCCAAACATGATCTTTTTTACCCACATGTGACCAATATACATTTTTTTTTCAGTGTGCATCTAAGTGTGCATCTAAGATCTCAGACAGTCTGTTTTTATCCAACAGACAGAGAACATGTGACCACAACAACGGCATCTGCTATAAAGGCAGCAATGAGTTGGAGCGATCCCGCATGTGTGCCTTTATTTTGTTACAGTCCAACAGAGACTGTCAGTGCAAAACTTGTCGTGCACACGTTTCCAGGGGTGATAAAGACCCAAGGAACTTTAGCGGATCATTTATTTTCGGCATCTCTAAATGTATTTTTCAGATGCAGATCTCTTTTGTTCTTTGATTGTTACTCTCTGGGTGATATCACTTAATCAAGCCTACAAAAGTAGAAAACAAACCTATGCAAGATTCATGCTAATATCAAATCGGATAAATACTGTAAAGACTGTAATGTCGCTAATATAGCGGAAGTGAAAAGGATGCATCCTGAAAGCCCGCGCTAAAATGTGACACGTGATAAGTACAACCCACGTTTGGATCAACTGCAAAGAGTATTTAAGACTTCCGCCAGTCGTGCTGATGCGGTCGGTACAGGCCACGTGGTGAAAGCAGACAGAAAATCCCTTTAGCAAATTAGTCGGGATCACAACGGCAAAAGTTCAGGGCCAAAAATGAAACCAGCAAGCAAGACGCTTATTTCACGTGCATATCGTCTCGAAAAAAAAAATTACCCTTCCAACATCATGCATAACATTGTCGGTCTCCAAAAAACCACTGTCACACTGCAGCTGATTAATGTTTAAACGGCCACACAGCTTCAAAATCCTCTACGACGTTTGTGTGCAGCACCCAACTATTAGAGCCATGGGGGCCTCGTTCCTACTTGACGCTGGTTTGTCGTCTCATCGGTTATAGGCAAATATAATACAAAGTACAGAACGGTCATCCGTGCACAAGCTGAGATAAAACCTGCAGGGAGACAGCCCTGCTAGTTATAGTCGCTTTGTTCATCTCAAAAGCCGGGAATTAAAATAAATAAATAAATAAAACAGCATGTCATATTGTTGTGTTTGTATAAAACGGTAGAGCTCATGAAATGTAAGAGTCAGCAGCCAGCTCTCATTACAAGCACACAAAGGCAGCTACAGTTCTGTTGATGGATTGGAAGCTTGCAACCTTTGTACGGACATCAAATCTTTTCTTATTTTTGTTGGGTTTTTTTTGTTTTTTTCTAACATCTGGTGTCAAACAGTACAGGTTCCTATCCCCGAGGCGCTAGCTAGTTAGGGTACAAGCACAAACTAAACTCTATAGTTAAAATTCAAGCACTGCACTCCATGCAGCTCCGCAAGGTACTTACTGAAACCTCACACCAACTCTGAACAGCCCACCCCCAAAAAAGAGAACATAAAAACAGAGCGAACAATCAAGAAAGAGGGTGAATGTCTATTTTTTAGCACTTTCGGCTGACGTTGCTGCATATTAGGGATGTTTGCTCATGGAGCCATCACAGTTTAACTCCTGTCCTCCGATCTGCATCTCTAATCTGGCTACGATCAAACTTCCTGAACTGCTTTTGAACCACTTGTCGCCGCCCGCCCTCTCCAATCACTTCCCGCTCCAGGTTTTCCGGGCCCTGGCAGCGCTCCCATGTGACCAAAACGCCCCGTCAGCTAAAGCGAACATGTGCGAGGAGAACTCGGGGCCCTCGTGAACGCAACCCAGTTAACGGAGAGTCATTAACTCTAGAGCAGCAGGGAAACACAAAGATCCCTTTTATGAAGCAGAATCGCCAAAATATTCCTCCACATGTTCTTCATGCTAGTCTAACCCGGTCACAATCCTTTAGTTTTTGTTGTGGGTTTCTTTTTTTCTCCATTATTTTTATTTTGCTCTCAAACAAGGTTTTTGTTTTTTTTATGAAGGTCATGCTTAATAAATTTTAGCTGAATTAATATTTAAATAAATACATTTTTGAGGCCAAACTTGCCTCAAAAATCTGCTTATATGCTCTTTACCTTAAAAAAAAAAAATACATCCTTACATGACACCGAATGATGATAATGAAGAATATAATTTGCCATTCGTTATATTTAAAATGATTTGACGTCATATAAAAATCTTACATTTTGTACATTTAGTACATGGCATGAAAGCAACAAAACAAGCAGAGCTCTGATCCAGGCGTTCGTTTATGCGCAGGTGGATTTCAGCTCCAAGCTCATTCATATGGACCACACGTTAAAAAAACAAAAACACAAAAGCTGACTGATGCAGTTTGATTTCTGATCTACAAATCACTGGAAAAAAAATCAGCACAGGCTCCGCCAGCTCATAAATAAAAGCATAATGATTATTTGTTTAACAATTTAAGTGCTCTGGTAGAGATTTTAACCTTTACATGAAGGTTCAGAAACGGGATTGTTCCAGGCTGCTACAGCAAAAGAGCCATAATTACTGACTAGATACTCTGTTCTAACTGTAGTTGCATGTTTCATACGTGCCGTTTTAAGGTTTGAACGAAACCTCTCTGCTAAAGTTTGGATGTTATTCGATGTTTTGTTGAAATCGTTGAAGAAAAAACAAAAAAAGTAAATGAACCCAGAAGGTTGCAGAAAAGTCGCGGTGTTTTATCCAGGACTTTAAAATGTGGACGGCCTTTCAGGTTATTTAGTTATTCTTAAATGGAAAATCATGGTTGCACACCCCTAGAAACTTTGATCTATGCAAAAAAAATGTTTAAAATAAAAGCAAAGAACTTTCAAATTCAAACAACTATCTGTCAGTATATATTAGAAACAAACCAGACTGTCTGTCTGTGACGTGAAAACCGGCTGGGAGAGCCAAATAGAGGGCCTGACTATTGGGCATCCCCTCTGGAGGGGCTGCAGCCATGGCAACAGCAAGTCCACAGAGAAAGGGTGAGTGGGGAACCGCGAGCAGACACAGAGGCTTCCACTGGAGATCAGTTGTGAACGGCCTGTTGAACAGCGCCGGCTCACCGGGGCAGCTCTGTGCATTCACAAAACAAAGTGGTACGCTTTTCACATCCCACAATGCCTTTCATTCCGCGGCCATTTGCAGTCGGGCGAAAAGACACTTTACCAAATTGGATTTGCAACTTTTAAAGCTCATTGAAAACTTTTCCGGCACACTTACGTTGACAACGGATTCTTTGAACTTTATGTGTAGGCGATAGTTGGACATGGCGATGATGGCATCCTCCGCTCTCCCTACGTATTCCGTGAACTCACCGTGCAGCTCAGGAAAGGGTACCTAGCAACAGCAGGAGATATCAAAAAAATTCAACATGAACCTCAGAGACACGAATCAGATCAGAAAAAAACCCTGATATGGCAAAAAATGAATACTTGCAGAAATGCGCTGCCTTTTTAGACATTTAACAGTAGCTGATGGATTTGTTTGCATAAAAACGTAGATAAAACTGGAGGAGCTGTTGGAGCAGTTTGGCTGAAGTGAATCATAACCCAGTATTAGAAATCAGATGGCTTTAAACTTCAGTGACTTTTTTTTTTTAATAAGTGAATGATACGGTGGCCCGGAAGTCTCACAGTAAACAAAAGCTGCAACACTACACAATAAAGGTCATGGCGCCTTGAATCAAAAGCCATAACACTACAAAATAAACCACAACATAAAACAATTCAGTACAAAAGAAGTTAGCCGCGGGGTTAGCCACGGCGAAACCTGCAACCACGGAAATGACGTCACAGGAAGTAGGTCTCTTGCCGTCCTTTTCAAAGAAACCGGGAGGGGAAAAAGGTAAGTGAAGGTAAGTGAATCGCCGATATTTTAAAGATGTTTATTAGTTTTGGTGCCTGCAGTTGTAGAGGTTGTCAACTGCTGTAACGTTCGAGGTAGCAACAGATTTTGTAAAAGACCTACTTCCTGTGATTTCACTTTCATGGCTGGACTTTCGCCGTGGTTAACGCTGCGGCTAACTTCCGTCGTACTGAATTGTTTTGCGTTGTGGTTTGTAGCTTTTGCTTTGTAGTGTTGTGGCTTTTATTTTGTAGCGTTGTGGCTTTTGTTTGCTGTGACACTTCCGGGCCCCCGTAGAATGAAACACATTGAACAGCTACCAAGTGTTAGATGCATTGTTTGATAGCTAGGATTAGTTGGAATGCATACTTTATATGCATGAATGGATTAAAAAATGTTTTTTTCTCTCCCTACAACACATTGAGAACTAACTGGCAAATTCTCAGACTGCCAAAGAGTTGAGACAGCTCAAGACTTGCCGAGCAGAGAGCAAGACGTCTAACAGAAGGCCGATACTGTGCTGGTTTTTTTTCCAGACCTTGAGTTCTTAACATTTATAATACAACATGCTGCATTTTGAGTTCTTATAGTTACAAGTATTGAGACAGAGACTGCTGTTCCTCAAGTATAACACGCTGAAGGCCTTTTAAAAAGGAAACGCAGACATTATTTTCTTAAAAAGGATGCCAAAAGCTTCATTGCTTATAAGGAAAGGTTACGAAAATGTTGCTTTCATAACATCTCTTATTGCAATTTGTTAAAGTGAATATGAATAAGTAAAGATTAGTCGAGTTTTACATCTAATTTCATTGCAAATTTTGGGAGACTTATTAAAAGGGTTCAAAAAAAAAAGAAAAAAGAAAAAGGCGGCTACATAAATTAGGTTTAATATGTTGATCCGTCGCTGTAATGAAACAAATGCAGCAGAAAATGTGATCAGTACTAATGTGGCAAATGAGTTTCCTTCTATTCTTTAGCGCATTAACGGTCTTTAAAAGCCAAAAACAACAAAAAGAAATCCTGAACACGTTTTTTTGCAAAATGGAGGAAGCTATTTCAAACTTTGCTGTTGCCAACAATGACTGCTTTTACGTTATGTAATACTTCAAAAAGTGCCAGTGATGAAAACACAACCATTGATTGCAAAATAAAATAAAAAAACAGATAAAATTTTTTTTTTTTTTTGCTGTTGCCGGATCAACATGGAGCACATGAGGAGGCTCACCTGCATGTTTTCCTCCTCCAGCACTGGGGACTTCTTGGGGAAGATCTGATTGGCCTGGATACACTCCAGACTCTGCCGCCCCTCCACCTCCTGCATACACACAACAAGCATGTTTAAGAGCAAAGTAGTGTCTGACTTTCAAAACCAAAACTTTCTTTGGTGATCGTATTCGGCTTCAGCTTTGATTTCATTTGATTCTGGAACATGTGACAGGAGATTGTTAGCCGAGCATTTCCTATGTTGCTTATCTCCCGTCAAGACGCATGGCCTTATTTCAGCAACGCCGCAGAAAGCATCTGATTGGATTTAACATTAGTTTGCGAACGGTCAGAGTGTCACAACGACTGTCTACCTCTCTCCACCACAGTGCATTGCACAACCATGATGATTTTGAATACTCAGCTCTTGTGACAACAAACTATGGTAGAGCTCAATAAAGCAACATGCAAACCTTCTGAAAATGGAAATTCACACAAACCTGAATGTGATCATGTTATATTTAGCAGATAATATTGATTTAGCACGTAATTGTACGAGGAAGATTCATAGAGGAAGCATTACATCAGGGAATGCAAAGGGAGCAGAGGTTTCGACTGAGCCCTGCATAAAAACAGATTATGGTGGAGCGAAACAGATGAATAATAAACGGTAGTAAAACATCCCGTGCAAAGCTGGCTCAGCACAAGCTGTTAATAATTGCCACTGCTGCACCATAAAGCTAAATCTAGCCAAAGGAACGGCACCATGCTATAACCTGGGGGGGGGGCAGAACCAGCTGAAATAGTGAGAGCACATCCAGTCAGGGGGGCCTACGTCATAAAGTAACGATAAAATGTTACTGCTTTGGAAACTGAAAGTTGTCCTCAGAAGCTCTTTGGCATGTTTAGCGCTGACGCAACCGTCTGCCTCCTGATTACCGGAGCTGACTACAAGTGATAATAATTGGACAGTTCCCCGTTTCGTAGATTGCTCGCAGGACACGGGACGCGGCGCTTATCAACAAATGCAGTGAACAAGGTGCAGATACTTCACCATGGCCCCTGTGAAGGAGTGTGGCTCTCCCAACGTGGAACTCTGGCTCAGTTACGTCTGTTCAGAGCAACACAGAGACACAAATGGGCTTTGATCAGAAAATACTTCAAGGTTTCTTTAAACCATTACTTCAAAATATATTAATTTTCCATTAATACCATTTTTTTGTAACAACTCATTTCCTTCTCAATGATCTCAATAGGATGTTGCACACAAGCACTGTAATTAAATCTTTGGAAACATGAGAAAAACATGGTATCATATTTGAAATGCTTTACTGGTACCTTATAAATTTTCTGTCAGTTAATGTTTCTGGGTAATTAATGGATAAAAACTCTTTTACATGGAGATTTTGCCATTATCCAACAAATTATTGGGCCCTCTGAAAAGGCCGGTGTTAAATTAAAAAGGAATTCAAGTGAAAGTTATTTTGCCACAGATGTTTCCCTGATCACGTTCTGAACTGGTAACAGTCTGGGTGCTGTGGAGACCCGACTGTTGCCACATTTTCACTTTACCGCGCAGACACCAATAAAACACCTCTGCCGTGTAATATTTGTCTTCTCCTGTCAGCTAACAGGGGTTAAAGAGGACATTTCAGCAGCACGGTCTTCATTTTTTCAGCTCAGAAGCACAGATTATTCTAGACACACACTGAAATGCGATTTTTGGCTCGACGGGGGAAAAAAAAGATTCCTCATGAAAAAGCACAGCTCTCTTCAGTGTGGGATTTATTATTGATGACAAAAGACTCCAAAGTAACTTTTCATTAATATGAGAAAGGGAACTTGAGTGGATTTAGATGAAGAACAAGTGGTGCAGCTATTTAAACTCAGAATAAATCATAAAAATGATAAAGCAACAAATGGTCCATCTCAGTTTTGGACATCGTGTGATTCTTTTTGGTATGAACAAATCTATAAAGTTAAATATGGAGTAAAATCCAGTTTTAAAAGTAATAATTTTGCGATAACCAGTGTGATGTCACCACTTTTCCACACAGAAACCAATAAAAAGAGCTTTTTTTTTCCATCTAAAAGAAATGTTTGAGGAAAAATAATTTAGGAGCTGTTAATCATAGCTGTCAGAGACAAATCTGGATCAGCTAAAATCTGTACAAACAGGTCAAAGTTTAGCAAAAATACAAAAAAATAATAATCAATATTTAGCTAGAAATCTGTAGTTTTAAGATAAAATAAAAAACATAAAATGTCAAAAACAACAGATTTAAACCGAAAAAACTTACCTTACAAGGTTGGCACAGATGAGCAGTCCTGGGCAATCTGTATGGAAACAAGGAAGACTTGGAGGTCTGTGGAAATGAAAAGGGATCGTGAGAAAAGGTGAACGCTTTTAAAATTGTCCTTACATTTTGCATCCAGAAAGCTTCAATAGACACTACAAGAACCATCTTGATTCTCTTGCAAATACAGATGCAATGGTGGTCACAGTGGCACACATGCGAGCGTTGAGATACCAAACAGACTCAGATGTGGATAGCTCTGCTGGTGCCTTGAGGTCCAACTATGAGTCCTGATCACATGTAAACTAAATTTGTACTCAGCCAGTTTTAAAGCAACTGGTCAGACGTTTATATGAAAATCAATCAAACTGAATTGAGGCATAATTCATCATATACAGAACAAGATATGTATGGTCAGCCTCTTGTGAATTTTGATTTAAATTAAAACACCCAGTTCATTTGTAATATCTTCATATTTATTAGCACCTTGTGTTCTTGTGTTTAAAGGGATAGGTGCATGGAGTTGACTGCAAACGATCTTGACTGATCATTTAAATTCGGGTTATGAAAACTACGTGGTTTGATGTTTCACAGCATGAAACATGGGTTTCTTGCACAACTGCTCGCTTCATTACGTTACCGGCAAACTACCCGAGTCGTTCTATCCAGAACAGGACATCAAACCAACCAGACAGAAACAGTGTCTGTTAAGTGGTTCCCCAGAATGCAAACGGAAAATAAATGTGAGGTTTAGTCAAATCATACAGTGGATATCAGTCTCTAGATTGATTGTCAGACAGAAAACCACTGTAAACACTACTTCTTGGGATGTTAATAAAGCGTCAAATGGCATGGACTCAAACTAGGTTGAGTCATAATCCCAGAAAGCTTGTCAAGCATTTGCGGACATCTTGCATTTAAGACCAGGCTGGTCATAAAGTAAATGTAAAATAATAACATTTACAGCAATTACATTTAACATTATAGAATTGCACATATAGAGGTAATATTAAATATATATTTTTTGATTTTTAACAGGAAACCTGTTGGGGCTTTCTCTGCAAACTGCTGGAAAGGTCAGCTCCTGCTGCAGAGAATGAAACCTGACCTAAGAGGGTCAGTGAATGGACGGCTCAGGAGCACCTCACACACACGCATGAACATTTAAGATGCCCAGGCAGGCCTGGGAGTGCAGAGAGAGACACAAGCAGCAAAACAGCAAAAACTGCAACAGATGAGCCCCGACAGAGGCCTCGTCTCCAAGAAGCGGCTAGATGAGCTCACAGCTCCGCCGCTGCAGCCGCCTGATAAGGCGTATCTGGCCGACGCACGGCTTTGTTTAAAGCGGAAGGCTTACCGAGTCTGGCTGGCTCCGCTCACAGCCACACACGGAAGGATAAGCTTCGGTTTCAGCTTAAAGAGAGTCCAGACGGGCGACCTGGGCGGCACCCGCTGGTTCCGCCTGAGCCCGCGTGAGACACGGAAGCTTTTAAACGTCACACGTCCGTGTGAAATACGCGTAAATACGGAGAAGAAGAAACGTTAATTCATCTACAGATACGTGAAAAATAATAATAATGACGGGCCAGTAGCAGCTAACGTCGCTTTTTAATGTGAGCGGGACGAAGAAGTCATGTTTACGGCTGTTTTCTCTTTGAGTTAGCTAACTGCCGTTAACGTCAACAGTTAGCTAACTGCCGTTAACGTCAACAGTTAGCTGGCTGCCGTTAACGTCAACAGTTAGCTGGCTGCCGTTAACGTCAACAGTTAGCTGGCTGCCGTTAACGTCAACAGTTAGCTGGCTGCCGTTAACGTCAACAGTTAGCTGGCTAGCGGGAGCTACCGTTAGCTAACCTGCACAGAGAACTAAAGCCGAGTCGTAAAGAAGGAGGAGCAGCTTTAATGTTGCGTTTGAAGGTTCAAAGCGCTGCTGCTAGCTCGGGAAGTTGAGCAGCTAGCCTGAGCTAGCCGCTCCGTGTGACTGGTTTTGTTGTGAGATGGAGGGCGGACCCCGGGCCGGAGGCCTCTGTCAAAACACAGCGAGGACGTGACGCTGCCACGGCGGCTCCACTCACCCGCCGAAGGAGCGTGGACACGTCCGCGGCCGACGACTTATCCGAAGCCGATGGAGTAACTGAAGAGCGAGGCAACCTCCAACAAGCACGCAACCGTCATATCCGAGGCGAGAATTGAAGAAAAAACAAGCCCGAGCTTCTCAACGCGCTGCCTTCCAACACCGAGCCAGCGTCGCCATCGTCTCCAAATGTCCAGCCCGGACAGCTTACGTTGCTGGCTACGTCATTACGTTCACGCGTGCCGACGCGAGGGGGCGTGGTTGAGAAACACCACGCGGTGCGATAATGTAAACACGGTCGTCACGGACTCGAATGACTGCAAGACAGCCGCGAAGTGTTTGCGGAAATGTGACAATGTTTGCATCCATTTGGAGGAGAAAATGAAGACGCAACACAGCAGATCTTAAACAAGAATGTATTCTGACTGATGGCTTACATATGCAATTTATTAAAAATAAAATAAAATAAAATACAACAACAAAATAAAATTGGCATACCATTGACCATTCATTAACATTTTATAGATTGAGATGAGAGTTCATTTTTTAGCCTTCCTTAACCAAGTCAGGTTCAACCTTTGAACAAGTCTCTGGGACAAACACTCAGTGCTTTTTTTTTTTTTTATCCCCTTCAATCATTTACATTTTCCTCACCCACTAATTTGTTTTTAGTGACAAATGTCAATTATAAAATCAAACGGTTGAATTCAAAGTTCAGGAGTTAAGGAAACTGCATGAAAATATGTGATATGGCACAAAAAAATCTTAATTCAAATATTAACCAAGAAGTATGCAGGTTCCTCGAGTTCCTGCAATTTACAATAATAATGATTCAGAATGAATTTGCAAAAAGTTATAAATCAGCTGCACCATGCATGTACATTACTAATGTAAGAAAAGGACCTTAAATACGGATTGAGCTTTCCGGTGCAAGGAGAGTAACACGGAAAACAGTCCATCCCCATGTGACCAGAATCAATTGCATGCAAAACAATTAGATGACGTTTACATGAGAGGAGAATGGTCCTGGTAAAATACATTTCTTTTCATGTGACCATGTTAATATGAAAAACAAAGACGTTTTCTCGTACGAAAATCTAATGAAATCTAATCAGAGTATTTTATGCACAGAATATGGTTGATAGAAAAGCAGCAGAAAAGCTTTTCCGGCCAGCTCCGAGAGGAAATGAAAACTGTTATTATAGAGCAAATCCACTGATCTCAGAAAAGCAACCCATGAAAGCCTCCTCCTGGTGTCTCCAGCACTTCGACATAAATGGGTGACGCATCACAAAACTGGATCACCTCTCCAGGCAAGCCAGGATTCTTATGCGAGCATAACAAGAGTCTTTCATAATCACCATCGCAGATGAGAGCAACCATTTCAGTAAAGCTTCAAAAAAAGAAAGCAAGACTACCCTGAGAGAAGGTCTAAAACGTTGGGGGCAAGCTTGCCAGACAGCCACTGGCTCGACAGAGTTTGGTTTATTAAATCTGTACACTATATTTCAATATATTCAGCACATTTTGTCCCGAGGATGTAGGATTACTTTTTAATAATTGTGTAATATATAGCTCTACATAATACAATCCAAGTCCTCTGAACTATGTAGACATGTGCAAGTGTTCACAACCAAATCCAACAATACAGCAAAGTCAAGACTTGTGGACGCTAGGTAAGGGTAATGTTCATAGTAGAACGATTTCTTGGACTTCTCACAATTATCAAAAATCTAAGTGCTGTAAGTACTTCATACAGGAGGTATCGGATAGCTAGGTAGGTGTTCGGGATGTAAAATAGAGGGGGAATACATAAAGAACATCCTGCAAGCATGACAAAGAAACAGCTACTGACAAAATACACAAGTGGTCAAAGATAATATGAGAGGGGGGGTGCTCTTTAATATACTGCACTTACAGACCGAAGGGGTTCAGGTTGATGACGAGTGTCATGCTTTCAGATAAACCGAGCTTTATTCCCAAAGTAGATCTCATCAGCCTTATGGAACAGCCAGCTTAACCTTGTCTCCGTGCTCGGCAGCTGTCCCATTAAAGTGTTTTATTTTATTTTATTTTGTTAATGGATTTTTTCCTAACAACTGTAAAGGAGCCATTCCGGGAACATGAACTCAGTCAGGAGTCACCAACAAGAAGCATCATCCGTACACCAATTAAAAAAAGAAAAAAGAAAATGACCACACATCGTGCTTCATGCTGGTTCTATAAGGAGTCAAATCTCGTCTGACATATTACACGTCTGGGGCACCGAATGTAAAAGAAAGGGCTCACAGTTTCTCCACATTTAGGTCATTTCGTTCACATTTAGCAAATTTCAGTGGATTTTCTTCACATTAAGCTCATTTTACACACGCATTTAGACATATGTTGTATGTGAAGGAAAATTTTGTAAGTTTAAGTTTTATATCTAAATGTAAATATTAAATAAATAAATAAGCATTAAATCTAAATGTAACTGTTATATTTTAACTCTAAATGCTAAATCTAAATGTGAATTTTAAATCTATATCTAAATGCTGAATCTATATGTAATTTTTAAATCTAACTCTAAATGTTAAACCTAAATGTAAATTTTAAATCTAAATGTTAAATCTAAATGTTAAATCTAAATGGAAATTTTAAATCTAAATGTTAAATCTAAATCTAAATCTTATATCTAAATGTTAAATCTAAATGGAAATTTTAAATCTAAATCTAAATGTTAAATCTAAATGTAAATTTTAAATCTAAATGTAAATTCTAAATTAAATCTAAATGTTAAATCTAAATCAAAATTAAATGTTAAATCTAAATGCTGAATCTAAATGTAATTTTTAAATCTAACTCTAAATGTTAAATCTAAATGTAAATGTTAAATCTAAATCTAAATGTTAAATCTAAATGTTAAATCTAAATGTTAAATCTAAATGGAAATTTTAAATCTAAATGTTAAATCTAAATGGAAATTTTAGATCTAAATGTTAAATCTAAATGGAAATTTTAAATCTAAATCTAAATGTAAATGTTAAATCTAAATGTAAATTTTAAATCTAAATGTAAATTCTAAATTAAATCTAAATGTTAAATCTAAATCAAAATTAAATGTTAAATCTAAATGCTGAATCTAAATGTAATTTTTAAATCTAACTCTAAATGTTAAATCTAAATGTAAATTTTAAATCTAAATCTTAAATCTAAATGTTAAATCTAAATCTAAATGTTAAATCTAAATCTAAATGGTAACTCTAAATCTAAATGTAAATGTTAAATCTAAATGTAAATTTTAAATCTAAATGTTAAATCTAAATGTAACTGTTATATGTTAACTCTAAATGCTAAATCTAAATGTGAATTTTAAATCTAAATCTAAATGTAAATGTTAAATCTGAATGTAAATTTTAAATCTAAATGTAAATTCTAAATTAAATCTAAATGTTAAATCTAAATCTAAATGTTAAATCTAAATCTAAATGGTAAATCTAAATCTATATGTAAATGTAAATTTTAAATCTAAATGTTCAATCTAAATGTAACTGTTTTATGTTAACTCTAAATGCTAAATCTAAATGTGAATTTTAAATTCTAAATTAAATCTAAATGTTAAATCTAAATCAAAATCTAAATGTTAAATCTAAATGTAAATTTTAAATCTAAATCTCAAATCTAAATCTTAAATCTAAATCTAAATGTTAAATCTAAATGTAAATTTTAAATCTAAATGTTAAATCTAAATGTTAAATCTAAATTTTAAATCTAAATGTTAAATCTAAATTTTAAATGTAAATGTTAAATCTAAATGTAAATGTTAAATCTAAATCTAAATTAAAATGTTACATCTAAATGTAAATGTTAAATATCAATCTTAATGTAAATGTTACATCTAAATGTTAAATATGAATATAAATGTTAAATATGAATCTAAATGTTAAATCTAAATCTAAATGTTAAATCGGACAGAACCACATCCATTACCACGCCCCTCCAAGCATTCAGAAAGTCAGGTTCAGTAGGTAATACATTCGCAAAAGGCATCTGAGAGTTTTCTAGATCGCGTCAGAGCCACTTTAGCAAGGTACCTTAGCCATGATTAAATAAATAATTGCTAATATTAATTTTACTTCACTTATGTTAATAATGGGGATGGCACTCATTGAATTACCAACTGTAGTGCTGCCCTCACACCTGCAAGAACCGCAGGTTCGATTTTGTCTGCTGGCAAGGAAACTGCCATGCTAGCTTGTACAGTCGTACCAGTTTCCAAAATCGCGCTCCTGTTTCTTGTCCATCATCTACCGAACCTGTTCCTTGGTGTGGGCGTGGGTATGCAGTTTATCAATGCTTTTAGGGGCGGGGCACCCAGTGACCGATTTAGATTTGACATATACATTTAGATTTAACATTTAAATATATATTTAATATTTGACCTAAATGTGGAGAAAACGTGAGTGAGAAAACTGTGATCACTTTCTTTTACACTTGGCGCCCCGTACCCACAGAGCCTCGCTTTCGCGCCTTCAACATTTTGTACCTTTGCGGTTGTGGTGCCAACGTTAGTTTTTCTTTTGGCGTCCTACTGACATCGCATCAGCTGGTCAAAAAGCCAGCCAGTTATTCATTATTCTCAGATTTCTCCTAAACTTTCCTTTTATTTAAAGCTGCAGGTAAATAAATAACATGAACCAGCAGGACCCAGTTTAGTCTTCAGATTCCACACAACATCAGTTGTGTGGAATCTGAAGACGACAAAAAAAGGGTTATTTGGATATTTAAGTCCAAATGTGTTTTTGCTATCAGCTGATTTAGATTTCACCTTTATTTTTTAGTTTGACTTCTTACGAACTACAAACATTAATCAACTAATGTGCAACAGGTTTCATAAATGGGCCCAAACCAGAGGTACAAATTAGTGAAGGGCCGAACTGAGCTACAGTCAGCGCAGAGCATTCCTCCTGTCTTGTGCATGAAATGCAGGATCGTAGCGTGATGTGTGTGTGTGTGGACCCAATCTGAGGTAAACCAGGTGTGGTGTGTCTTAGCCTGTGGCAGTCTGAGGACCGGGAGGGGGTTGATGGTCTATGAGGTAAGTCCGAGCCAAACTGTGTAAACTGGGCTTTCATTTTCTACCAAACCAAAAAATAAAAGTACAAGGAAGGGCCCTAAACTGTAAACCTCAAGTATCACTCAAAACAAAGAGGGGATCAAAAGAAAACCCTTCCTTTGTTTAACATAAACCCTTTTTCTTGCAGGCTTTGTGTAACCTCTTCTTCTTCTTCATTTTGTTTTTTTTCCGTTCTCTTTCTCTCAAGTATAATCACAGGGGACTAACTACAGAGGGTCGGGTGAGTACCATGCTACATCAGATTTAGAGAAGGCTATTGCAGACGATTCTACAACATGTACAACCACATTTTTATACGTGAGTTACAAAGATTTCAAAACGTATCACCAAGAAACTAAGTACGTACAAGATGTTGTATATTTAGAGTCTTAAAGGACTATCCCTCAGCCAGTAATTGGAATTCACGTTACTCGACTTAAACTGTCCAGTCTGACAGACAAAATTTCAAAAACTGCTATTCAAAAAGTAGCAAATTTGGTCAGTGTCTCCTCTTTTTTTTCTTCAAATAGTTATAGTGCTTTTAATGGCTTAAGACAGAGGTCTTTATTTTTTTTTAATCTCACCCAGTGGCAATCTTCAGAACTTCAGTGTACATTAAATGACACCATAGCTGCAGAAAAAAAAAGTCTTCTCATCGAGTCCAGTAAGGTAAAATGACAGCCGAGGGCCGTCACATACACTTCAAAGTAGTATGCATTATCAAAACCAACAAAAAAACAAATACAATTTTATAAATCTTTTTTTTAACTCTTAAATTATTGTTGGAAGTTCATCTTCACGTCTTCCTGTTTCCAGTCCAAGACGACAGGCCTGGAGGAGCCGGGCTCCCTCCAGCCTTGTGTGCAGCGCCGGTCTTCGGGATGAGACACGGCTGAGCAGGTCTTAAAACTCCCATTCCAGCGTTTCTTCTCGATTGGCTGCTCTCTCTAGCCGGTGGATGATGTTATTGAGGTTGGCCATTTTCTCGTTGCGTCTCTGAGTGCTTCTGTTGAGTTTGGGGCTTTGGAACGGGGGCAGCGGGTCGGCGTCCATGCTGTGGTTGGTGCCGGTCACCTGGGCGGGCAGCGAGGGCGATATGGGCGCTGAGGAGGAGGGAACGGGGGATACGGACATCATGAGGCCGGGCGACGACGCAGCTGATGGCGAGTTCAGAGACACCTCCAGGCTGCTGCGGCACGGCTCCGAGGAAGCCTTGAAGCTGACGGGATCAACGGGGGACTTCCCGGATTCCTCTCCGTCGTACCTGGACTTGTTGGCTCGCTGAGGACCATCCGCGGCGGCCGCGCCGGGGTGGAGTCCCTGGATCTGGATGCTCGCGCCGTCCTCCTGCATCAGACTCTGGCCAGCCAGGCGCGGCTCCCGACAGTCAGAGGGGGAGTCTTCCTGCTCACTTTTTAAAGGAGACAGTGGCACAGCTGGTGGGAAACACTGCACTCCTTTTTCTTTCTGCGAGCTTTCCCTCCCACCCGTGCCCTCCTCTTCCCTGTAAGCGGCCTCCTGTTTAACATGAGGCAGCGCAGCACCGGTGCTGAGAGGAAGGCTGGGATGGATTTGCCCCGAGGACGGCAGCAGTCTCTTGTCGTCGCCATCGGAGTTGGGGCTCCGCGTTACTGAGGGGGAGTAGCTGTTGGGCTCGGCGTCTGTGTCGTTGTCTGGAAGACCTCCCATCAGGACTGCACGCCTCATCCTGGACCTGTTAGATAGATAAATTGTCTCTTAAAGTAAAGACTGCAATGTCAGCAGATCTTAACAAGACGGCAAAACCCGGCACTAATTGTTCAGCCGTTGTTTAGATCTGGTGTGTCTCATAAAAGATGAACAAAACGCAAAATGACCATTCGGACTGTAGATGCTTTGATAAGTATCTGATTTACTACCATATATGGACGGGCACTAAAGTCAGATTTTTATGACGGATCATAGTCGGGCCTTCAAGCTGTGGATATTTTTAGGATGTGTGGCATTTGGGGAAAAATGCGTGAACAAATGACCTAGTCAAAGATCAGACCTGAAGCCGATGATGAATCTGCGGGGAACTACGAAAATTGGTACTCAAAGATGTTCAAATCCAGCTGGATTTGATCGACTCCGTCTCTAATGTGCAAAGCTGCCAGAGACACTGAAGGAACTGAAGCAGTGATTTCACTTTGAAGGTCGTTCTACAAAGCATTTCCACTATTTTGGGTTGATTCACCACAAGATACCACAACAAAAAACACACAAGCGTTTGAGCGTTGTGAGGTCACACAATGTGTATGACATTTCAGATATTTTAGAGGATACATGCTGCTATTAGTGGTTTTACCAAAGCCGGCTGCACTTGCCTGTAGTTGTGGAACCAGTTGATGACGGTGTTGGTTTTGAGGTTGAGCTGCGATGCCAGCATCTCGATGGTGTTCTGTGAAGGGTAGGGCTCTTGCAGATAGGCTTTCCTCAGGGCCTCTTTCTCCTCGGCTCCCAGAACCACCCGAGGCTTCTTTGCCTGGCTGAATGGACACAAGTCCAGCGAGGCGAGCGCAGGGCTCACGCACTCGGAGCGAGTGCTGGGCGAGTCACTGTCAGAGCCAGTGCTCAGCAGCCCATACCGCCGCTTCAGATAAGCTAGAGAGCAGACAGAAAAAATATCCACCGGCGTTAGCCTACGCTGTCAGCACCGCGAGTTATGGCCATGTGCAGACCTACAGCCCCACCTTTCTTCTCCATCTTTTTCATGACTCTCAACTTATCCACATTGTGAGGATCATTGAGCCACAGCTGCATGCGGACGAAAGGTTCCCGGCCTTTTAGGCTGAGCTTGTGCCAGGGTTTGGGCCTGGAGAGCAGGTCAGACACCGAGCCTTGGGTCAGACCCAGGATGGTCTCCCCAAACAGACGCTGGCCTGGTAAAAACAAGCAGTAGGTGTTACATTAAGATAGAGCCAACCCCAGCAGGGGTGTATCAGTTTGATCCAAACAGCACGACGTACACCTACCAAGGTTGTTGTCTGTTAGCACCTCCTTGACCTTCTTGGTGATGCCGTAGGTGTCGAGCTCCAGAGACATTGCCACCAGCTCCTGGATTCCTAACGGTGTTGGCGGCTGATGCAGGCCCATGAGGCTGGAAGTTGATTTCCCACCTTCCGGATGGCTGGGCAGCCCCAAACCAAGGCTTTGAGGCTGCTGGTTCTCTTTGCTGCTCTCCAGTGAGAGACCGACAGGTTCAACCACTGGACTCCGGTTGCTCTCTGCTGGACTGGGAGGCGGTGATGGAGAGGACTGGGCTGGTACCGGACTTTTATCTGAAACGACAGTTCATAGTTGTAGAGTTAGATGAATATTCATGTCTTTGAATTCCTTTGTTAAAGCCAAACTTGGTTCATATAAAGTGTTTTTTATAGTTTTGCCCTCATCTGCTGGGTTTCTTAAGATAGAAAACTAGAAATCATAATAATGAACTGGCTTAATCCAATGTTTGATAACCAGGATCAAGTGTTGTGAATAGTTGCTATATAAACTAAGAGAACTTAATGTCCGCTCGTAAAGGACAGCAAAGGCAACAAGCACATGGATTCTCACCCTGAGTATGGCTCTGGTTCGGAGGTTGGTAGAGGCTTTGGCCAAGCTGGTCCAGCAACCACAGCTGCATGCGGATGAACGGCTCCCTGCCTTTTTGGGTCAGCTTGCTCCAGGGTTTGGGACGTGACAGCATGTCACTGACGCTGCCTTGAGAAAGGCCCAGCACCTGTACGACACAAACCGAATCATATGTTTGAGGAAAATATGCTTTTTGTTGATCACTAATAGATGAGAAAACCCAATGGATATCAAAACCACTCCAATCTATGGACCAAAGTAATCAAAGTATTCCTTCTTCATTTAAAAAGAAGTACAATAAAGTACATGCTGCTGTCTTCGTAGAGAGTAATGGTTAATCTAATGCTTGTCACGAACACAATTAGTTTTAAAACCTTTTGAATAGAAATTTATTATTTGACCTGTTTAATATATTAATAGCATGGATGAATATTACACAACTTCCAGTGGGTGACCACTAGGGGGAGACATCCTACCACAGAAAATCATTTCAGTTTGAAACGTCAGTTGATCAATTTGCAAAGCAACAAATGAACCAGTTTTAAAACGTCAGAATAAATGATTATCAAACTTTTCCGGCTTATATGTCATTAATATCCTATGTTCAACACTCGCAGAGAAATATTGATCTACTTGAATGCTTAAGCAAGACAATCACCACAGTTTCAAAGCTTTTGTTTGGTTCAAATGTTTTTTTTATATCATGCCGAGTTATGGAAGTTAAAATTAGGCCACGGGAGCATAGAAAAGAGAACGTACAAGACATTTATTGAAGTATGGTTCAATTAAAAGGTTATAGGTGGCTAACATGTGCTGGATAACTCTAACTTTTGGCATCTTCATTAAATATATACCCAGGTAAGACGGGCCTGGAGGATAAAACTAATTGCATGTCTGGGAGAGGCCAAGAGAAACTTTTAAGTCAACTGGAATTCACAGAAGGCCATTGTTTAACTTACAAACCTATTTGGGTCTTTGAAACACACTGAGAGGAAAGAATAGATATAAAGTATCTGATCAGAGTTACTGTCTGATAGCAGTAGTCTTGTTTACTTGAAATAATGTAATATTTAATCTGTTTGGTGACAGTAGCTGTTTCCTTCCAAACACACGTTTCACACATTCCTCTCGTTGCCATCTCCCAACAGCGCATGACTCGGCTGATATAAGGAGGTTTGGCCGATGTTACTGAACAGCCCGTTACCTTTTCTCCGAAGATCCTCTGACAGATGCCGTTCTTTGCTAGCTTCTCCTTCACCTGCCTGGTGAGCTCGACGGTGTCCACCTCTCGGTACATGTACATCTCATACTGCTCGGGTGTGAGGGGGGCCACGGTGGGCTTCAGCGCACGGGGAATGTACGCCGGGTAGTAGGACAGGCTGCCCGGCCCCGGAGACTCGCCGCTCACCGACGTGTCGGACTCCACCTTCACCTCCACAGGCCGGCCCAGGCCCAACTCGTCATCGGCGTTGGAGACCTCCTCGCTGTTGGGGAGGCTGTCGCCATTCTTCAGCCGCGGCCAGGGGCGGGGCAGGGTGGGGGCCCCGGAGGAGGAGGAAGACAAGGAGGGTGAGACCGAGCCGAAGGGCCGGGAGCTTCCCCCGCCGCCAAGCATCACCCGCTCCTGAGACCAGTGCTGATCAAAGTAAGTCCCCGCTACGCCGATCTCGGATTTGACTTTGCGAATGATGTTCTGAACAAACGCAGCGGGGGAGAGGACGCTGAGCGGCGTCGGGGGGCTGCTGACGGAGCCACCCATGCACACGGCAACACATCCGCCCTCCTCCTGTTTGATGGATATGGGCAGAGGTTGGACCCTGGAGCGCTCGGGGGGCCCCAGCCGTTCGATCTGAACCCCTGAACTAGCAGTGGAGGACCTTCCACAGGCCTCCATCTCCATTATGGCCTGCTGCTGAGCCTCCATCTCCCTCCTGGCTTGCTCAAGGATGCTCTTTATAGTTTCGTCGGAGCTGCTGCCTGCGCCGTTACTGCTTCTGCCAGATGAGCTGTTCAGAGATGACTTGCCATCACCTAAACAAGACAAAACCAACATACTGACTCCGGGGCCCTCGATTCACCTCTGAAACACAGTGATCAAAATAGATACTAAAATCTGTCGATTTAAAAAAAAAACTAATCGTTTTAGGTTTCAACTTGTAGCCTTTATCCTTACCACCTCTCTGTGACTGGATCTCCTTCTTGGCCTGCTCCAAGATATTCCTAATGGCGTCGTCTGACCCAGTTTCAGGAGTTCGAATGCGTGGAGTGATGCTCCCTGCCACAGAGGGTAACAGAAAGAGAGAATGAGAGGGGAGGGGGTGAGTGGGATGGCTGATCAGAGAGCAGTTCCAAGGCTTTGCTTTTGACTGGTAGATCAATGGCTTCCTTTGAGCGCGCGCCGTCTGAGGTTGCAGTATACGGGAAGCTCGGCTTTCAAAAGCTGCAAGTCTAGGGAGAAAACAAAGTTTAGAAGTAACACTATAAACATGGCAGAGGAAGTTGTGACGAAGTCACGGATGCGGTCCGTGCGGATCAAGACGTACGTCGGTCCAGCAGAAATATTACATCTGTATAAAAAACGGCAGCTCATTAGGCTTAAAAGTCTCTAAAAAATGACTGAAGAGATCTTTTTAAATACCTTCGGCTGCTTGGATCCTGTGTGGTTGAAATTACGTTTTTTTTTCATGACTGTACACAAGGACTGTCATTTAGATACTAAATGATTATTAACCCCAAGGGAAAGCTGATAAAAATCTTACATCCCCTTTGAACCCCACGCACCTAAATAAAGTTCAGTGCAGCAACAAAATAGCATCAAAAGTCACAGCAGTTAATGCCTTGAGTCCAAAATTGAAGGAAGAACAAACGTGTACATGTTAAAGTGTCGAGCGGGTAGAGACACCAAAGGTCCAGCAGCTGCTGCTTCTACAAAGTCTGGATTTAAAGGCACTAAATAATACCGCAAATGAAAACGTTTCAGATTCTGATTCGTGAAAATCTTCATTCTCCTTCTTACACGACTTTTTTTTTTGTTCAAATGGCCAACAGGGGGCTGCACAGTTCCCAGCACGGATTACTGCCAGCAAAAAGGTACTGGGTTTGAATCCTCTCCTGGAGTTTTAATGTACTCCTTGAGGGGGGCTGAGTGGGTGATATACGATTCAAATTATATCACCACATCTGGTGGTTCTATGGTCATATCAATAAAATTATTCAATAAGCACAAATAAAGCTCAATACAAATATGCTGGTTTACGACACCAGTTACAAACATACATACATACATACACACACAAGTGTAACTTTGAATCACTGAGCAGCCCAAAAACAGCAATTAATCCTATTTTTCTTTTTTATTCATCAATACTGTAATTTAACAATATAGATAGATAGATAGATAGATAGATAGATAGATAGATAGATAGATAGATAGATAGATAGATAGATAGATAGATAGACTATTGCCCACAACAGCAATATCATTATCATTGCTTTTGCAAGGAACTCTATGTTTTGTGTTTGTACTTCCAATTCTGCCACAGGTTGCCACTCACCTCTCTGTCGGACCTGGATGGTCCGCAGAGCCAGGATGTTCTGCTCGTCAGAGAGGAACTGTTTCATCTTTATAAAAGGTTCTTTGCCCTTTACTGTCAGCTTCCTCCAGGGTTTGGGCCTTGCCAGGATTTCACTGACCGAGCCCTGGGACAGCCCCAGCACGTAGTGGCCGAACACCCGCTGGCCAATGTTGTGCTTCAGCAGCTGCTCTTTCACCTGAAAGGCGATCTCCGCCGTGTCCAACTGGTCCTCGTCTCCCGCCGTTGAGCTGCCGCTCTCCGACTGGTCGCTGGGCAGGCCGGCCTCGACGCTGCCGGCCCCCGCAGACCCTTGAGAGGCAGACATGAGCGCAACCTTTGCTGCATAGAGGGCGGTGGGGAAAGCCATGACGCCTTCCCGTTTGAAGTGTGGGGAGAGGAGCTGCTTGTGGAGGATGTGGTCTCCCGACATTCTGTCTACAGAGCACGGCGACGCAGAGAAAGGACGGGAGAGATCGAGACTGGAGGAGACACCATCCAGGGTGGGGGTGCACGGGCTGGGGGAGGCACGGCTCTCCGCCTGAGAGGAAGAAGAATGGGAGCCGGGCGGCCGGCTCGTCTCCTTACCCGCATCCTCAGAGTGGTCATCACCTGATCAGAGAGAAACAAAGTCTCATTCACGCCGCCGATGTGCTGCTCTCCATGTCACGCCAGATGGTTAGGAATATAAATGACTTTGCTTCTTGGTTTGCAAATTAAGGCCGCATCTTAAAGGCTTGGTTTATTCAAATAAATGTATTCTAAAAACTGACAACAGACGCAGTCGAGCCTGACCACCTGCTTTTTTATTGTTTGTTTGTTTTTTTAAACTTAGAAGATCATCTCCAAATTCTCAAACATATTAAGTGTTATGTACTGAACTAAAAAAAAGGAGAGTGGTGGCAAAATTAATTCACCACTGAGAATTTACGTATACTTTTGGTCTATTGATGTAAATATCAGGCAAAAATAAACCTGAGAACATAGTTTTTAAGTTAGTTCATTCATTCATTAAGAGGGAAATCAACCTGGCTCTATGTTAACGACTATCCATTTTGTTAAATCATGACTTTATTGACTAAACTCTTTTTTGTTTCACATTTCCCTGAACCTGGCTGACAACATGAAGTAGGCAGAGAAAAGTATGCTTCCTAACTTGGGGCGGCACGCTCTCTTGCCAGCTTGGTTTGGGTAGCTTTTTCCCTCTTAATAAGTCAAATTGTCTTTTCAAAAACAGACGTTTTGAATATAATCATCGTAATCTTTCTCCAATAAACACTTTGTGTAGTACTGAAATATTATTTGTGAGTTATAGAAACCAAAGCTTACCATTAGTGTACAATAGTCGTTTTTTATCTCCCATGTACTTGTGAGATTGAAGAAAGACGTCTTTATCTAACAAAAGAGCCTCTGCAGCCTTGGCAGAATCCTACAAAAACACACACACACACACACACACACACACACACACACACACACACACACACACACACACACACACACACACACACACACACACACACACACACACACACACACACACACACACACACACACACACACACACACACACACACACACACACACACACACACACACACACACACACACACACACACACACACACACACA
>JAVLVB010000371.1:834403-852907 GCA_032876305.1 Orestias chungarensis
CTACTGTGAGGAGGCGAAGAAGAGCAAACACCTGGAGTGTCAGTCTCAGGGCTACGCCCCTGGCGACAGGGCCTCGCTGCTCTCACAAGGTGGCAACAAACACAGGCGTTCAAACGACCCCCCACCCCCCCGATCCATGCACACACTTACACACAGCTAACACATGAACACGCAAGCTACAGGAGAGACGAGCGTGCCACTTTATTTCCTTTTTTTTTTGAGCATTCAGTGATCAGGATTTGTTTATGTGCGCTGAACAAAAACCGGGTGGAGGTGATATAAACATTGTTAGGGAAGCACCGTTAACGGGTCCCTCTCAGACATCAGGCTCGGTAGGAGTTACTGCGCGCAGCATGGGGAAGTGTCACAGGCAAGTCAAAACGCGACGCGCTAATGAAACACTGGTGGATTGACGTGTTGGCTCGAGATAAAAAAAAAAAAATAGATACTTCAATCGCTCGCATCAAAAGTTGCTGCTGTTGTTTCGCTCAGAGTTTACTGTTGCGTTCTAGTCGTGCACAGGTACTAACACAGCATTAACATGTCACGTGTGTGACAGCTTTGGCTCTTATTTCCAACTGTTAGGCATGGGGAAGCGGATAAAGCCGATATGTGACCGGTCGCTAACAGGATTCACGAACAACAGCCCCCCCCCCACCACCACCACGTTTCTGTTTGGCCTGCTCTGATTGGATCACCAACATTTCTGGGCATGCACACAGGCACGGAGGGAAGAGGCACTTACAACTTGGAATAATGGGAGGAGAAAAAACTACAAAAAACACACACCGCCATGCCATGAATAGTAATAACTGCATTAAGATTAACGAGCATGGCGTGTAAAGAATGATTGCATCTGTCAAAAGATTAAAAATACATGAGCTGTGGTGTTTGTTGGAGGGAGCGGTGGGAACACTTGCTCGCTGGGTTTGGGGGAGAAACGAAGCGGGGACACAGCTGAGTGTCCTCCCATGTACCTGGACCCATCCATTCTGGTGAGAGGGTGGGGGCGGTGGAAGTGTTGTGACCTTGGACACCAGCAGCAAGCTGTACAGTAAAAAACTGGGACAGAATACACTGAGTCCTCCTTACGTTCTCCAAACCTCCCCAAAATAAATCCTCCAAAACTGAACCGAGAGGATGTTACCTCCATATTTCATCAATGCATTTCTACTCATTTCACCTCTTGTCAAACAGATTCGTGCATTTAGTGTTTGCTTTTGTCAACGCCTGTGTAAATTATACCTGATAACACAGATGGATACAGTGAACAATAGGTTGGAAAAAGGGTTCTGCCTGCAGCAGATTGATTAGGTAGCCATCAAGCACACGCACTCATATTTTGATTGATTTATTGATTGATTGATTGATTGGCTCAACTCTGCACGTGCACATTGATTCATATAATCAATGCCCATTAATCAAAGTTTTTCGGCAGAAAAGAGCTGGAACTGGCGCCAAGATGAAAGCTGTTGGCGTGATGTTTGAAATGAAATAAATGTAGTTAAACTCAAATACAAAAACACTTTAAGGGAGAAATTAAATGTTGCAGCAGCTGTAATTATTATTAGCTATTCAAGGAGTTATTGTGAGCAGAAGGGACCTCCTGTAGCGGCCTGTATTGCAGCAAATCTAAAGTAACCTCTCACTGAGGAAACATGTGCTTCCGTCTTTCAGTTTCATTTCACGTTTGCCGATTCGGCGTCTGTGCGAGCGCTTTAAGGGGGCGGGGTTTCAGAGTCAAACATCATTTGCAACAAATATGGCGGCGAATGGTGGAAGTGAACAAGCTACCCAGAGTTCAATGATTGAGTCCATCCAGGTTTAGACGGTCCGACTGAACCTGCATTCTTTTAGCCCAGTCAGCACTAGTTTCACCATCACGTCCATCTTTGCTGAGAATTGCAACAGCACAGAATAAAAAAAACAAAAGTCAGAGGCTTGCAAGTCAACTGTTCATCGAGCTTTGTTAAATCAGGATTCAACAGGACATCGTCATTTAGCACAACCCTAAACACACAGCATGTGAGCACGGCCACAATAAAACCAACACCTGGATTCCTCTAAGAAGCTGATCCAGCACCTTAATATTCACCAAGGTTCAGCTGCTTTTAAAAAGCATTCACTTCACTCTTTGAATGAGTAAAAGTTAACACAGATGTTCTCAAAAATCCTGCAGTGGAGTGTCAACTCTGGGTCTGAATACAAACTCAGAGCTCCCTGTTCAGAAATTCATCTATTAAAGAAACACAAAGACAAAATCGTTTTGCTTCACTTTCTGTTAAAGATCTACTCTGTGTTGCTCAATCACATAAAACGCCAGTAAACCACAGTGAAGTTAGTTGTACGGGGATAAGAGATAGAGACTTTCGCAAAAGGCTGCAGATATAAAACGTACTAATATATTTGTGACACGAATAAGTAACAAAAAATAAAAAATTATTTTTCTCCTTACAACGTAAGGTCAACTAGAAAGTGTTTGTGCAACATCAACTGATGTAACAAGGGACGTGATACTCTAGGCCCTTAATGGCCACACAATTATGTTGCACTAACTACTTTCAAAAAAGAGAAAATATTCTGTTTTGTAAAGCAAAGTATTTGTCTTACAGGTAAAATGTTAAGTGGGATGAAAGCAGCCTTGGTTTTTCTACAGAACACTCGGATATCTGCCTTCAAGAAAAATTATTGTGTAGCATTAATATGCTCTGGAGCTGGAATTAAGGTCATAATGTAAAAAGGTATAGGTTAGATTAATCAAACAGAATTCATCTTCAAAGACGAGCATTTCTTATCAAGGAAATAACTCCATTCAAAGTCTGCTTGTGTTTATGCGCGTCTTAGTGTGAGGGTGAGCGAGCGTGGGTGGCGCAATATCAAGCAGCAGGACTTCAAGGAAAAATGAAGACCTTTAAAAGTCAGCCGCCGTCGTCGCTTTTTTTTCCCGTGACGCCGGCTTTTATCTCGCATTCATTGAATCTGTAAACAGCATTCTCTACTCCTGCCACAAGTGCTTCTCTGATCTAAGCCGAGATTGGTCGGGGTACTGCTGCCGTCTCCTGCAACGGAGAGCAACACACCGCGTGTTCCCTCAAAAAAAAAAAAAAAAAAAAACACAGAAAACTGAGTAAACACAGACTGTGCCTTACCTTTACCCTCATTTTCTGCGTCGTGCACCGTTTCCCTTCCCCTCCCCCCGTTTGACCTCATCAGGTTCAACACAAACCTAGACTTAAGTTAGGATTTTAATTGGTCCTCCACAATCAACGGCGAAGCTCCTTAAGAATATGTTTGCTCCTCAGTCAAGCTACAGTCAAGGACCAGCGCTGGGTTTTGAAGTGGCCTCACGCAGAGTTTTGGAAACCACTCTGAGCATAGACTTTGAAAAATAGATAAGAGCCACAGGGTATAGGGCTGTTTTTTGTTGTTTTTATGTATCTTATATCCACGGCTGCTGCACCCCATCCACCGTACCCATGACCCAGGTTACTTTTTGTGTGTGCGATGCTTCATATGACGTATCTCTGCAAGTACGCAGAGACATGGTCCGCACACAGACGTAACGTTTGACAGAGAATTGATCTTTAGAGATTGATCTTCAAAGGCAGAAGGGTAATTCTAGGAGTGATGCCGGCGAGTGTGATGGTGTTGTTTGTGAAAACGCGCTCGTCTGGTCTTAGTGGGAGACTCACCTGGGGCCTCAATGAGCTGTTTGTAGATTCCCAGGAATGCAGACTCTGCCTCCTTGCTGCGCTTGTTCAGAGCTACCACCTGCGGGGGAGAAGAGGCCATTAACGTTAATATGCACTTGCATAACCCTGGCAGACCACATCTAATGCGGCAATGACGGCTGAGTGGAGAGAAGATGATCTGATCAGAAAAGAATACGGGAGTTAAAGACTGAAAATTGTTGAGAACTCCTATGATGTAGTTCAGACATGCACAAATTACAGCTTATATATATTTAGTTAAACAAGCGGTGAATCACAGACGTGAAGGAAGCACGATTGAGATTTATATCGAAACACATCTGGCACAAAATTAGACCCTGGAGGTATGGTACAATATGAAATACTAATACTAGTAGTAAACGACATTTTTAAGATATTACAGTGGGATAAGTAATCTCCAAGCTCAGCAACCACATTTGTAGGAGGAATAAATCAAAAATCCTTCCAAGAGAAAAATTAGGCCAAACTCCTGAAAAACTATTTGCTCTCTTCATTCAGATTCCTTCACATTAGCGATTAGTCCTGCGCTCATCCGTTTGGTTTAGTTGAACCGTAACAAAAACTTTGCATGAGTTGGCAAAACTCTGCATTTACTTAATTCATAGTTAAGATCAGGACAATGATCCTGGTGCACTTTTACATCTTGATGGCACTTAAAATGTAAGATCCTTGAAATATTGTCCCCAAGCAGTTGTTTCCAATTTTGATGCCATTCACATAGATTTTCTTATTAAGTATATTGTGCAGCCCTTCTCCATAGTAGCCATACCTGGTCTGGTTGTTTTAACTTAGACAGCTTCTTGGAGGAGAACATGGGCTGAGATGCTGCCAGTGTCGTCTAAAATTGCTGCTATAAACTATTTTATTTCAGTATCCTGTGCATCTAATTTAGTTTTTATGTCTCTTCAAACCCCCAGTTGGTGGTGGCAGACGGCTGCTTGTACTGAGCCAGGTTCTGCTGGAGATTTCTTCCTGTTAAGAGGAGTTTTTTCTCTCCACTGTCGCTACATGCAATCTTAGAATGAGGGATTGCTGTAAAGTCAACGACAACACAAGCCATTGTTTCGGTCTGCTGATTCCAGAGGAGAGAATGTTGCAAGTCAATGACTCGATGCAATCTGCTGGAGTTCCTTAGATTGGAAACTTTTTCAAACTGATTTGTTTATGATGTATATATGATTTTAATTGTAAAGTGCCTAGAGACGACATCTGCTGTCAATTGGCGCTATATAAATAAACGGATTCTTGATCCTATATGCACAGAATATAACCGGCCTATGCCGAGGGAAAGATCTAAACAAGAACACGATAGAAAAAGTGATATTTTCTGAAAACAACTAAACAAACTGCAGAGTTTCAATGTTGATCAGTGACATCTTGAGGAAGTGTGAACTCTGGCAATGACTCTCCTGTTTAACTGCCAAGCTGTTGCGTGTGGCGAGGGTGACATTTGGCCTGGTAAACGTCGGTGGCGGTGTGTGCGAGGACACTCGCCAGTGGCCTCTATCACCGGCTCCTGGTATCCGCGGCTCGGTGGGTGACGCAAACCAATTAACAATTCATTAGGAGGGACAAAGAAAGCAAATTAGCCGCCACCTGGCCCCATGGAGAGGGCACCTGCACTAGTGGGCATGTGGGTTACCCGCTCTCTGCGCACGCCATGGATTCTGGCAGATCTGAGGACGTGCAGTGTCTTCTTTCTGAGGCTCTGTACTCTGTACAAAATCAGATCAGGCTATACCGAATGACCATAAAGCTCACCAAGCGCAGACTGGATTTGACTTATTGCCATCTGTTTGTGTCGTTCTGTCACTGCTGATTACAGCCTCAGTCATACCGGTTCAGAGGGGCCCAACAGAGAGCCAAGAGGGCGGCGCGTCTGAGCTATGCTGCTGCTTGGCAGCGTAACTGCACTAGAAAAACATTAATTTCGCAAAAGGTAGAAAACACTTATGAGGATGGCGGCAGAGTGTGGGAGCTGTTTAGTGGGGTTATAAATAAGGTGTGTGGAAAATAGCCGGAGACGGAGAGCCTTTGATTTACTGGAAATGGCTGGTGCGTTCCCCTGGGGAGGCATAACGACAGAATCATGTTTAAAGAAATATCATAAAGATCAAGCATATCACTCCCACTCAGAGCAACTCAGAGGGGTTCATGGGAAATGGACGAGTTCGGACTCCAATCAATACAGATGCAATAGTGTGCCGCTCTTAGGCAGCTCCCGAAATCACAGTGCTGTTGTTTGACTCAAGCCCAGTTTAGTCCCCACACAGACACACACACACCTGCCTACCATCGCCTCTCATCCTTTCAGGACTTTGAGCAAACGGGAACCATCCTCAAGTGTTTTAAACTGTGCTATAAAACACATTTTGCAGCTTTATGTGCTTGAAGATGCAGGCTCACCTCCTCCCCAGTCAAGTCTTTTTCAGCCTCCAACTAATCTGCCGATCTTTCCACCAACTCTGACCTACTTTTTTGTCTCTGCTAGAGAAGGAAAGATATTCCCACAGCATAATGCAGCCACCTTTACATCTGGCTTTCTTGTAGCTGCTCTAGTGACCATTGTTGTCTGGCAAAGTACTGGGCTGTGAGGTTCTTGGCTGTTTTTGATGTTTGTACTTGATAGATCTAACAGAGCTCTGTTAAGATATTCCAAGCTCAGGAAATCGTTTTATAACATACAGTGTTGTTCCTTGGTGTTTGTAATACTGTTTGTTTTCCGAAGTTCTTCAACAAACCTCTGATTCCTTCACCAAACATCTGCATTTACACAAAGATTAAATAGCACATACTATCTTTTGAGGATCAGATCCGGACTCGCATCAGCTCCTCAGTTTAGCGGCCCATTAGACATCAGGAGCACTTTGTGACACCGAGACGGACTACCTCTTAGCTGAGATTACGTCTGAACTGCATGGCAACTGCGTTGGGAATGGTTGCATCAGCCAGTAGGTCCTCAGGCTTTCACTGACAGTCGGCTGGCCTTCTTCTCAGAAGTGGATTTATCAGTTGGGGTCCCCACTTGCATATGTAGAATAAATAAATAAACTAGTAAACCTGCAGAGGCAGCAGCTAGGGCTCCATCTTCTACAGATATCCTGAGTTTGTGGCTCTCCATCATCCTCTAACGAGAGAACACAGAGATTATCTCCAAAATCACGCCATTAACCTGCCCACAGATGCTAGCAAAGACATCAATCACGCGCCTGCCTGATGCCCTCTCGTGTTTTTTCGGTCTGCTTGCAGATTTGATACCCCCCCACCAACTCGCCTGTGCTATCACCAAAAGCACTTAAAGATTAGTCGTGCATAACAAAGACTGATCACGTAGTCAAGCGAGCTCAAGTAAACCAACTGGGGTTTCAGACCTCCTATCATGACAGATAGGGCAGCAGCTCGAGGTAAGACTATGACAGGGAAAATATGACCAGCTACTCCTGCTCTGGCTCACAGCGCTGTCTATGTTTTTCACCTGTTCTGTGATAAAAGATACGGCCACAGAGGGAATGGGCTTGACCCCGGGTTGAGAGACACACAGAAAACCTGTTAGTACTCTCCCATAACTCTTCATACAGAAACAGAGTGGGCAGAGCACAGCCTCTGGGACAGGGCTGCTGGGAAACACTTCCTGACGAGCCTCCGAGAATACTTACTGTACCCACTAGTGAGAGCGTCTGGGTGTGCGTTAGCACAACTTAGCATGTGTTGACGAGTGTGAAATAAACGAAGGGGGGGAGAACAAATGCAAAGTGGGGAAGACAGGAGCGGAGACAAGGGCTACTGAGCGACGTGCAGAGAGACAGAGACACAACGGAAAAGAGAGGCTCCCATAAAGAGCGCAATTAGCAATTATGCAGTCATCAATTACAATTATCGCAACTGGTGATTATGCAATTATCACTCTAAATCATCGGGTCGCCCCCCCTCCGCCTTACCCGTATCCCACCCCATGTGATTTGGTTGTTTGAGGGCAGATTGTGACGACGTAGGTGATTACGGTATGTGACACATTAACTGTAGAGTTGGGAGAATGTCGATTTTTGTGTGCAAACAACTATGTGGATACTTGAAGAATCTCTACACACAGAGTGGTCCAACACATCTTTAATAGCAAAATCCAAGAGCTCTCCATAAGTTTCCCATGTGAAAAATCAGGAAGGTAGGGTTGTTAACGGTTGTCGGTTTACATTTTTTGCAGTACGACCACACACCAGTTTTGACTGTCAACAAGTTAGAATAGGGGTGTCACGCTACTTTTTATATTGGGGCATGCTATGGTAACAAAGTTCAACATCCAGTAGTTTTGACTCTGCGCTCTCTTTCCGTTGTTAACCTTTCATACGTTTGTTGTACTTTGGAGAAAATTTCAATGCAAAGTGTGTGGAATTCTCTTTTGATCTCTTGTAGCCTGCCGGCAAAGCTTTGTTGCATTGGACCTAGGCTTGGGTCTCTCTTTTAATGGCCTACCACTGACGTGGGTGATGTGAGAGGTGAGGATGATTTTAAGAAGCCATGTGGGTTTCATCTATTTAACTGATAACCAACAACAGAAGTGTTTGAACAGCCAAGTAACGTGCACGATGAAACACATCACTACAGATGTGGTACAAGGTTTTCACATGTTATTTTTGACATTTGAACATTTTTTTCAGGGGGACAATCTTATGATTTAAAGATGAAGTTCAAGAATGATTGAATTGATCATGATTGAACCTCGGGTAGTTAACTTTTAGACAGTAGGCAAGAAAACACACATTTCCTATAGCAGATTTTCTTTTTCCCCCATTTAGATCTGGAACATGATAAAAACTGTACAAATTTTTTCCCTGTTTGTGTGTATGTTTATACGAATGTGCTGCTTCCGTCTGAAGGTGAATGTGGTCGTCGTGGTGCAAGGTTTGGGGACAGCAAATGTATGGACCCACAGTCCCTGAGGCCTCTAAATTACACATCATCTTCCTCGTGATGCAAAGGTCAGAGCACAATCATAGGAGGTCCGTCCTACATGTTGTTCACTGTGTAGCAGTCCAGCCCAAAGGCTGACAGGGTGTCACAACAACCCTGGCGCTGCTCCAAGCTTATTAGAACAAAACCCTAAAAAAGCCCACCACCGTAACCCTTAAAAATCCATCCTCCAAGAGGAATGCACAAGCAATCAGGCTGAGAAATTGTGGCGAAATCCGGCCACCATTCAACGATTGTGTCGTGTTAAAATAAACAACTTCTGGAGGTAAAAAAAAGTGCACAACAGTAATTTCCTATCCACAAACAGGGAAAAGATCATATATTAGTTCTGCCACCCAGCACTTCTGCAGCTGTCAGTGCGGCCAACAATCCTTTATTTTGTGCCTGCTTTGAGTGTAGGTTCATAGAAGAGGCGGGAGCAGAGATGAGTTGGTGAGGAGTGACTGATGAGTGGGTGGAGGAGAGGGGCAGAGGTAAACACTATCGCAATACAGTCTGGATGCTGAGAGACCTTCATACACCCACGTGCGCACACACACACATGTACGCACACTCGAAACCTGGAGGCACGCGAACACACACAAAGCAAATCGCCGTCGCGCACAAGTACCCTGCAGTCCGTGAGGGCAGATTTAATCATGGTGACACTCGTCTCGCAGCCACCGTGGCAGCATGGCGGTGGCTGCGGGCCGTCTCTGGATGCTCGATGAGATGAGCAGTCAGAGCACTGACACACATCTCGTCGCCATGTCAATTCCAATCAGCGGTGCCCGTCAGTCAAAGCACACTGACGCTGCAGCCACTCTGTCTCTACGGGGCTACCGGTTCACGAAACAGAAAAATAAACAAACGCCAGGAAATGGCCAGAGCTGACCGTGCAGATATCATTTTGCAACCAGTTATCTTCGAATGTCTACATACTGTAACGTCACGGTGACACATAAATGACAAACTCAACAAGGCCCACTGTAGCCGGACGCTTGGAGCTGCCAAAGTGAAACCTTTGTTCTGAGAGAACTGAACGTACACGATCTTAAACAAAAAAGGATTCATTCCACCAGAAAACCATCACATCTTGTCTACAATCACAGTAGTCCATGAATTTTTTAGAATAAAGCTTCCCAAAGCGATGTCTGGGACACCTTGTGGTGGATTCGCAAAGTAATTTTCAGGGTAGTTACGTGTTAAGTGACCCTTGGGGTGTATGGTGGGCCAAAAGGAATTAAAGTTAATAACTATGTCGTGTACCATTAAATGTCTTAAACGTGGTACAACTTTGAAATTATAACAGTAAATCGATAAATTAACATTTATGCAATAAGCATATTTACCAATACTTTTAAATAATTAGCATAATATATTTCTTTGTTTATATGTATGTTTTAGTGGGTTGCCAGATTGAAAATTGGGGGATTTGGCAAAGTTTGTGATTTTTGGACCCTTGAGAGGATAAATCAACACAAGAACCATTATTCATGGTTTCCTTAATGTGTCATGTCTTTGTTTTCAGAGGTCTTTCCTCTCCGACCCCAAAGAAAAGAAATTAAGAGCAACAAACAGAATCAAAAGTGGCGAGGTCATCGGTAACGGAGGGGCAGCAGAGATCAACAGCTCATGTGTGAACATCTGTTGATAAGACAAGTTTTAATGGTGCCCTTATTTTCATCAACAAAATCTAAATTGCATGCATCCTAATTCTATAGCGACATAACGAAGTTGGAAGAAAGTTCAAGGAGTCTAAATGTTCGCGAGGTACCGTGATAACATCCAGACAAGAGTTTATACAGCACAGAATTGAACAACCGGCTGAGTTGTGCAGTTGAAGTCGCCGAAATGTATGTATCCAAACGGCTGGATACCTCAGTGTGAAAGTCAATCGACTTCCACACAGGGTGAATTCAGGCTCCGGCATTAATATACACCAACAGCATCCAGTGTGGGTCTTTAGGCAAGACCCTTTGTGCTAATCCCTAGTTTGTAAGTATATTTAAATACAGACATACTATTTGCTTGAAACATATACAGTAGTGTCCAACCCAATTATGGTTTTGCTGGGGTTTGGTCATAAGAGACCTAACCTAGAAAGTGATAGTGGGAAGTAAAAAAGATCAGATTAGGGCTGAGCAGAACGACCGATCCCTCTTTCCACAAGATCATCCTATAAACATATTTCAGTTCTATACCAAAGTGAGGACAAACTAATATTTCCATCAAAGCAATAATAAAACATAAGGACACTTGACATCAGGCATTTGATAGAAACGTCTGGTCAAGATCCTTTGAGAGAATGAAGATAATGAGCCAGGCTGGGCAAGGTAGCAGATAAAGGTGGAGCTGACGTAATCCCAGAGGACATGGCATATGGAGCCGCCTGAGAGACAGAACATGGCACGATATTAAACTGAGATCAAAGGGCCTGCTGTCTCCACCACGCAGCAGGTGGCTTTCTGGGTCCCCCTCTCCATCAACAGCCGGCAGAACCGCCGCGTTACCAGCTCTCTCCGCGAAATTCACAAAGTGCCAGCCTCAAAGTCACGGCAAAGTCGAAGTCAAGAGACAGACGGAAAGAAGAAAACAAATCTTTTCTCAGTGTCTTTGTACTTCAAAAAGCCAGAAGTTGTCATTCTCTTTGAGCTTGCTTTTTCAAACCTTTCATGCAGTGAATGACCTAAACCTTGAGAAAAGTGTGCCTGTAAAAGGGAAGAAAAAAAACTGATCCATCAGAGCTTGGGAGGGTGTGCAGGCATTCCAAGGATTAGATGAAGGCGCAAGTTTGACGTGTTGAAGGAGAAGGCTGTGAAAAGCAGCACCGAGTGTTCCTGGACCAGATTTCAGTGCTGGGCGAACCGATAAGAGGTGAGAGGAGCAGGTGAGGGCTAATTATAAAAGTAAAGCGTCCCCATTATCTCTGAGCTGTACTGCAAGAGCGGACAAAGCTCCAACAGATGGGGTGTCATGGGTAACTGTGCCAAAGTGAGCCAAAGCCCTGGAGTGGACAGACCCTGGCAGGCTGCTGGCGGAGCGGCCCTGGCACCGGGGGAGCCACAGCTGCATATCTCACCCTCAGACACATGTTGACAGCATTTCTCCAGTCCTACCGGCACTAGTCAAGGTGAGACAGCGTGACACCGTGGCGGGAGAGATAGAGAGGAGTGAAAGAGGCAGAGGGAGCGCAACGCTATGATGGATAGTGCTCTCTATCCGCCCCTCTACTCTCTCCCTCTTAGAAGGCTGGTGACTTTCCAGCGAGGCAATTATCATTGCGGAATGCATAATAGCCTAATTAATTACAGGTGTCAGGGCTGCCTTTGTTTCGGCGTGGAGGAACATCGCGCCAAAGCCGTATCCGCAGACGAGAACGGCGCTGATGGACGAGGGCCCGGAGGAGCGCGGCTGACAGAGCAACAAATGCGGTGGAGATGAGCCGATGTCTGTCCAACAGCCTTGCTCTGAACGGAAGATGGATAAGAAACACATGGTGTAGAAATTAGCTCCATTATTTGCTCAATTCGTCTGATGTTGTCAGCAGGCGGAGGAGCATGGGTGGGCCTCACTGGCCACTTTATTGGGTACACCGCGCTTGTACCGCACCTTCAGAACTGCATCCAATAAGGTGTTGGCAACATTCCTCAGATGATTACCTGAGGCTATTGCCACAGGTTTGTCTCTTTCAACCCTACTTTGAGTCACTTGAGTCCCTGACATGAAATAGGCGTCACCAGAAGAAGCCGGTAGAGGGAAAATCTGGAGGTGTAAACCAATCACACAGAGGTCCGATGGCTATGGCATTTTTTTTTAGTAGTAGTATGAACAAATAGAGATGTCAGCCAAAATTTTTAATTGAGCATCTTTCTCTAGACGTTCTAATGAATGTTTAAATGGAAAGACATTTAAGATACAGTTCAAGTTACCCAAAGTGGTGGGAACAGGTTGGGAATGGCTTCTTCCTGTTCAAACATCACAGGCTAACAGTTTAGAGGTGACAGGATTTCTCATCCAATGGCTGAGGAGTCCTAGAAAGATGACCCCAAACCTTGAGGAAAGCTTTTCTAGAAGACTAGACGCAATAAAAATACTTTCCTCGATGGTTTAGTTTTAGATTCGGCTGTGTATTAACACAGCCAAACAACAAGTAGTGTGAACTCTAAAATAAACACATCACATAAAAACTCACCTGAAACCCCCCACCCCTCTTCCCTATTGTGACAACTGATTTGAACTTCAGCAAGGGATTTTCATCACATCTCGCAGTCTAAAAGCTTTGAGTCATGCATCTCCTCTTATTTTAAGAAACAGTCGGACTGCTGTATCTAATAAACTGGCTGGTGAGTACATACATATCACTCCGATCAGGACAGACCGGCGCAACGTTTTCGGCAGCAATGTCCATATCAAAACGGTGCCTTTCCCCGGCATTCCCGGACAAACACAGCACATCATTCGTTCCATCAGATTTGCCAGCTTCATTTATTGCGGCAGGGAAGCCGGATCAACACACATTTCGCAGGGAGAAAGAAACAGAAACCTGCGAAAGAGCAGAAGTGAATGATGGGGCGACTAGGGAGGAGAGACAGCGCTGAGATCCGTGGTTATTCCTTCCCCTCAGCCTAGCACACGCATACTTTGATGCAGAACTTAATAGAACGTCACATTTAATGTTAAAGCGCGTGAGTGCTGTTTAGTGCAGCGTGTGTGTCTTTCGATGGTGGGGGTCGTGGCAGTCAGCTTTTAATCCCCCCCTCACGCCCCCAGGCAGTGGGGGCTTATTGTGGAGTACATTGAGTCTAATAGGAGCGGGCGGTGCAGGTCTATGTCTGCTCCCACTGTGAGAGGGGTTTTACATAATTAATGACTGTTGATGTTTCCCAGGTAGTCGCCCAGCGAATTCACTCCAGACTCGGCTGCCACCATCGTTGGTTCCACGGAGAGTGAGCGACACCAGAACAGACAGCTTACATTACGGGCATAAATAAGGCAATTTTGTACAGTGTCTTCTGACATTACTATGAGAGGGGTTCAGGGCCAATAATTCGACTCGCTTCAGAGGAAAGAGAGAGAGAGAAAGGGAGAGAGAGCGCTCTTCTATGTCTATAGAGAATTTCCGCCTGACACGAGTAAAGCTGCCTCCTTTAGCTGCTCTTTATTTATTTTATATATAATTCTGTGCGGTTAGGAGACACAGAGCTGAAGAGGTGCCTTTTTAAACGAGAACAAGCAGCGTCTCCAGACATATGATCCTTCGCATCCTTAATCTGCACGTCGATCTCAATGTGCCTCGCGCTCGGGTTTTGTATGCTCCGCACCGCTGCCAGCCGGCGGGGCCCCGGGGCCCGTGTACATATTGCTGGGAGGCAGTCCACATTTATACTCGGGTATGTTAAATTAAACATTTAAACATGACACCAAGGGGAGGCTATTTTTTACTGCTCTCAGCCCACTACTCATTATTAATTTGTAATAACCTTTAAGGCTTTTTGATGTCATACATATTTTACAGAGAGGTATCACTCCCACCCGGCCCGGAGTGGGCCCGTCGATGACGGATCGCCGTCGCGCCGCTAAAATATGGCTTGGGTGGTTATAATTAGGACCAGGTGAGGGGTTAAGAAGGATCTGCAGACCCGGTGTGTATGGATTTGTCTTCACACCTGGTCGCACTAATGCATCAGAGCGGTGTCATGTCCGACACGCGGAGCTTTAAAAAGCCTGGAGAAAGTTAAAGAGAGGGCGGACAAAGGAAGGGCACCTTCCTGCCGGTGACCCCTTGACTGTTTTTACGCCATTCGGGTTTTTATGAATGTCTGGTGTGAAGGAGTTCATTCTGCCGACATAAATCAGCTGAGATTTGGAACAAAGTAAAAGTAAGCCCCTCTGTTAGCGGGCTGGCCGAGACCCCTCCTGCTCCGCTAGGACTCCGTCCCGTCCCGTGGATGCTAGCCTAGAGCTTGTGTACGCCGGAGCCAACACGGCGCTAAAAGCTGTAAAACAAATGAGCTCAGTTTGGTTAATGTACACTGATTGACCTCTGCTGCCAGGCATTTGATGTCATGATTGTAATGACCAGCTTTCAGCCTGATCACTCATATGCAATGTGACAGGCGCGAGGTGGCATTTCAATCTGACTGAATGGGGGCTAATTAGAATAGAATGCTAATGGCACCCACAACAATGTCTTTCCAGATGCAAATCCTGGCAACCACGGATGAAATCGGAGCATTATGATTTTGTTTTGTTCAACGTTTAAAGAGGTTTACAAAGATGTTCATAAACCTGGTAATATGATTCCCTATGTAATTGTATAACTACACAAATCATTTGATATTGGGATAAACGTGATAGACTGACAAAATGTAGGGAAAAACTGAAAACTCTTACACTATTTGATGATTTTTACTTTGTTTTGTCCTGCCTTTATATTTTTATGGAGCCCCTCTGATGACATGGGTGAATAAATAAATACATGGCCACGAATTAATAACTCGTTGTAACAAGATCATATTTTGTGGCCACACTAACTGCGGGGAAGTTAGTTTGAAGTTGGTTATTGGATATTTAAGCTTCGTAGGATTAGCTGTTTCTCCCTCATGTGCAGGCCGATGGAGGATGACTTCGGCTCTTTGGTTTCTCCCTCCTAGGAAACACCGTTGCTGATTTAGGGACCGCCAATAAAGTTCAGAACCGAACACTCATGAGAAACAATAAATGTAGAACAGAATAGAATAGAATAGAATAGAATAGAGTGCCTTTTATTGACATTATACACATTGTAAAATGTGTATAATGGCACATAGTGACAAAGCAATACTGAAATTATTCTACGGGATTACACAGATTAGGCACACTTGTTTTTATCCGAGTTTAAACCCTTTGCTAATAATTTTTACTGTAAATATTTGTCATTTTTGCAATGTAGAAGTACAATGTAAGACTTAATTTTATTAAGTGGGTCACATGACCTCGGAGGTATTGAAGAAATCTGCCAAATATTTACCTTAAAAATTTATAAAAAAATACAAAATGGATAAAAACAGGTGAGCCTAATCTGTGTAATCATGCAGAATTTTTCCACATAAATGTTTTGTTACTGTGTGCCATAATAAGAATGCAATTAATTCTTGTTTCTCAAGAGTGTTTCGGTTCTGAACTTTATTGACGGTCCCTAAAATCAACAACCGTGTTTCCTAGGAGGGAGAAACCGAAGCCGCACATGAGGGAGACACCGCTAACTCTACGAAGCTTGAATCCAATATCAAACTTCGAAGTAACTTTACTGCTGTGGGAAACAAGTCGTGGCCGTGGGATATTTATTCTTTTTCATCCATGTCACCAATAGTGCCCCATACTATTCTACCCATTTTATTCTGATAATAATCCAGGACCCACCTTAACCAGTCAGCTTCTGGCTACCGTGAAATAGCTGCCTAACATTAATCTGATGGTTCATTTAAACAGCAGGTCTTGATAGTCAATTCTGCTTTTTTTTGCTGATGTGGGATTTATTTAAATTTTTTGTTTAGCTGTAGTTTATACGACTAATAAATGAGATCGCCATCACACATCTTAGTAAACGGTTTACGACCACAAAGCTGGCCGCATACACAGAAAAACTCAAACCCATGACCTTAATGTCAGATAAAAGGCACTCTGGAGGTGCTGCAGCAGAAAATTCACAACACAGGTGGAGGAATCTGCCATGTCTGGCTTTAATGGAGGAGTGGCAGGCAGAAAGACGGCCATAAGAAATCCTGTTTAACTCTTACCGCAAATCATGTAGTGGACACAGCACCAAGTGTCTCTGCTCAGATTTTAAATCAACACGATGGAATACATAGAAAACAATCACTGCACATGACCCAGAAAACAGCAATAGCGTTGGTGTTACATGGTGGTAGTAGCATCATGCTGTGGAGACGAATGGAAAAACTAGAATATTTAAATGACAGATTGATGCCGAGAAGAAAGGAGCACATCCTACCCTGTTAGCTTCTCATAAACTAATATATATATATATATATATATATATATATATATATATATATATAAAAGACTGGGGTTGATGAGTTCAAGAGGAGTGAAAACTTTTTCTAGATCTCATTAATCAGATTTATTCGTATTAGATGTGACATGTACAAATAATTAAATGTTTTGTCACTTTTACTAAATATGAAAAAATGCTAAATATTATGTGCTACCCGCCACATCTTTTCCCTTCAGGCATGAGGCAGAAATGTTTTAAATGCTTTGGAAAAAGATTTAGACTTCAATAAAGGCAACGATGCGTGAAATAAAGCAACAAATAGTTTTGATCTGAACAACTCTGTCACCTCCGAGTACAGCAAGTTAAAAGCCCAAATAAAAATCAGTCTTGATGCGTCCCGGTCCTGCTCTTTGAAAGCAGTTGCAGATCTCCTCGTCATACCTTTTAAAGCATTCGACAGGCTTAGTTCTTCTGAGCGCCACGAAAGTAGTGCTGCAGAAACCGCAGCGCTGCTTTTGTTGATTCGCAGCAATTTTGCTTCCTAATTCCCAATAACTCATTGCAACAGAGGACCAAAAAAAACACAAACACAAGCTATGTAAAGCAGACATTCAGGAGTGATAAATCAATCTTCGAAACAAGTCCTCAGCAAGATTTATATAAGCATATAGGCTCTGACTTTACCTCCTGGATGCTGAGTTACGTAAGCGCTTCCATATGCTCCGAGTGTAGGACACTCCATACGGGTTATAAATAAAGAAACCTGACGCACGGCTGCAGCCACGGGGATTCGGGCAACTTCTCACATGGGATGTCACAGTTCTGCAGTGCAAGCCCCAATGCTATTTCTATTTCAGGCTCTGCTTCAGTACAACATCCATTGTGAGTGAATATATATATATATATATATATATATATATATATATATATATATATATATATATATATATATATATATATATATATATATATATATATATATATATATATATATATATATATATATATATATATATATATATATATATATATATATATATATATATATATATATATATATATATACTCTCTCAGAGTGAACAAAAGACACTTCGTTAAGGAATAAAAAGCATGTTCCGTCTTTCAGCACTTGTGCAGTCTAAGCTAAAACATCTGCTGCATTAAGGGCAGATCTATCTCAAAGGTGCGGATGCCTTACTGATAGCATGTGAGCTCAGTTACACCGTAGCAAAATGAGGCGCTTTTAAGGTCCCTGTTGAGAGGGACGCACACACACAATCTGTCTGGATGACTGCAATTACCCCACATCCACTGATCCCGGAGGGGAACCATGTGAGGGACAGAGTTTAGGAGAGACACTGTGATCTACAGGGCACGCGATCACACGTACATGTCGGGATTCTAGCGTGGAAGGGGACAGGTTGGGGGAAAAAAAAAAACATTATTGGATGTCTGCCTGCATCTTGTGTCAGAATGTGGCCGTGCGTGCCTGTGGAGGCCCTCTCACACCACAGCGGCGGGCTAATTTAGTTAGGGAATAGCTGGCTGTCCTTCAGGTGAACGGACGAAGATTGGTCTCAATATGAGATGTAATAAAACGATCCCGTCGCTGGATATTGCCGCACCTTCGGCTGTCCTTCACATGTCTCGCCGTGAGAAGACGCATGCTGACGCACGCGCTTCCAGGGCGTGTGTCTGTGCGTGCGTCTCTCTGATGGTTTAGAGGGTTTAATAAGTCAAACCAAAACAAAATACATATATATATATATATATATATATATATATATATATATATATATATATATATACATACATATATATATATAT
>JAVLVB010000371.1:853007-912422 GCA_032876305.1 Orestias chungarensis
ATATATATATATATATATATGTATATGTAAAATAGGTTAAGTGTGTTTTCAGCAGTCTCAAATATTCAGTGATCCATTGAACAATTTTTGTGTGCCAGGGTCACGAGGGGTCATTTTAGGAGAGAACTTCAGTGCTTCTTTCTCCAATGGTAAAACTAAACTAGGAGATACACAGGTCCTGGTGTTTAATGTACTTCTTTGGGTTTCTCCAACATGCCACTGATGTTTCAGTTCAGGAATTATGCTGTATGGCGTACAACACAAGTAGGGTTAAACTACCACCGTTAGTGGTAAGGAAGTATTTTAACTGTGTCCATCTCAAATGTGGAAAGCTAATTTTTCAGTAGGAGCTTCTCCAAAGTCATAGTTTTGAACTCTGACTATTCGCAGAAGAGCTGCCGGTTTAGATTATTTCTTATCAAACACTGTTTGGTACTGAAAGAAACTGCCAGACGTCAATTCATACCAAACTTGGAAAGACTCTTTAAAGTCGACAGATAAATAAAGTGACCTAAATCCAACGTTGCCAAATAAAAAGAAACCGTTTACATTGTTGTGTTCTGTTCACAAACTCCAGAAGATATACAGCCGCACGATCACAGTTAGTAATGCTAATGTGTCTTAGTTTAAACTGCTCCGTGTTATACGTATACGTCTGCTTCAAAAGTAAATAATGAATAAAAGAAAAGAACATACATTTTAACCAGTATCTGATTAATTATCAATAACAAGCCACTCAGCAGAGATCTCGTCGAAGAAGGGGAAACAGACAAACGAAGCATGCTAAAACTTTGTCACATGTCTGTTTATATGGGGGTCATTTAGATGGGGGGGGGTTAAATAAACGAGGAAAATAAGATGCAAAATAAAACAACATGAATGAAAGTAAATATCTTGGGATTTGGTTTAGACGGCTACAGTCTTGATGAACCTCAGCCATGTTCAGCCACTAATATGAGTTCAAACATCTGCACGGCTACTGGGTGAAACACGATTGAGGCGCCTCACCTGTCTTGAAGTTTCACCACAGCCGCTCACGGGTTCCTCCCAGAAACCGACATTTCCCAGCCTTATCAGAAAGCTCGCCACTCATCAACACCTGCACACTGACCGGCTCCTCAACTCCTCTTCAGACCGGGCCTCCACTCCAAAACACGAACCACAGCTCTCGCTCTAAATCCACCGAGACCCAATTACAGCGACTGCTGGCGAAATCACAGCAGATGCAGAGTTACTTTGCTTTAATTGAGGATGTGTTTAACGTTCTCCAGGGGCTACTGTGGCCACATTATGAGTCTGATGAAACAGCCAGCCCTTGCAGAAGGACTGCAAAACATATATCTGTGTGTGAGAAAAGCAGAAGAACGCTCTGATCTAGGGGGATAGGATTTTTTTATAGGGTGCAGACGAGCGGAGGGGGGGGTTTCCAAAATGTCCAATCTCTAAAATAACACGAACAAATAGATCTCTTACAAGTGTGGAAAACATTTGATTTGTGGGGAAGCGGCAGCCTTAATGGTGGACATCAGAAGGGTGGCGTCTCTCCCAGGCAGCCCGGATTGCTTCAACAGAGCCACGTGTTAATTAGTATTGCAGTTAATCCCATATTAAAGAGACCCAAACTGTCAGGTCACATTATAAACAATTGGTCCTAACGTTCGCGCGTGTGACATTTCAAGCCGCTATCACTTCTAGCAAAATGTTCCCTAGGTACTAATTGGCCTACTTTACGCTGTCTTTCTTTGAATTGCCACTTGCTTTATCATTTTGGATATTAGCCTTGACAAGCATCATCCCAGGCGCACTAAAAGTGGAGATGAGCTGTGGATTTTTTTATTTTTTTATTATTTTTAGAGAGGGACAGCAAAAAAAAAATTAAGTAATAATGTTATATACCAGCGAGTAAGACAGCGAGGTCTACCTTCATGGGATATTAAAAACTATTTGAAAGAAGAATAAAAGTTCAAACGTGTAGCCGGCAGCAAAGGGTAACTTTTCTTTGCATTATTTGCATTATTTAAGATAGACTCCATCACTTTATCAATCTATCGATCTCTCGGCAGAAAGATGAAAATGGAAAAATAATGAGGCCGATGAGTGCCGTGTAAAGAACATCAATGTGCAAAATTTAATTATCTGCGCTGGAAAGAGAAGGAGAAAATGTGTCGGCTGTTTTCTAAAACAAAAAGAACGTGAGGATGGAAAAAAAAAAACAGAGGGAGCAGCTAATATTCTTTTCCCCCCTCTCTGCATATTTTAATTACCAGATCAATCATAACCTACGTACTGCGGTACTGCAGAGAGAAGAAAATTGCAAGTCTAAATGAAAAACAATAGATTTGCTTTAAAGTCTTTGCTCTTTTGAAGTCTAAATTAAAATTTCAGGTACCTTTACCAGAGCCTTCTTTAAAAAGTTATGATATTTAATTAATGTGTTTAGATTTAGCTGAAATGAAACTTCACAGCCGAGCATCGTGTGAAATGAAGACGGGTATTGCCGGGCTACATATGAGGGGCGGTGGGGATGGCGGGGGGGTTAAATCAGTTCAGCATGTGAGGGCTGTGTATCCTCTGACAGGAGCTCATGTTACTTCGACTCGCGCTGCCACAAGGCTGGCTCTGGGTGTTCAGTGGAGCAGAGGAGCATCTTTGCTCTGTAAAGCCATTTCTCTGCTCAGCACCGACTCACCGCCTGAAATCAGATGATTGTGCCGGCGAATTGGCGAGGCGCCCCCCTCGTTCCGCTTTTTCCTGGTAGAGCGAGGGCTGATGTTTATTTCTCCTGGCACGTCCTCGCCCGGCGCGGAGCCACCGATTTCACACGTTTTTATTGGCTAATTTTACTGTGCTCACGCCAGCAGCTCAAACGGCGCTACAGCCTCTTTGCTAGTGTTTCTGCTTTCCCACTCAAGGCTGCCATGAGTCTTAAAAAAAACATCCTCCAAGATGCTGGGGAGATCTGTTTGGTCAGAGGTCGACGGTGGAGGTGTCTGATTGCTTGTCAGATGTCCAGCAGCAGGGCAGGCAGCGTCCATCCTCAAACATGGCTAACATTTGCACAGCGTTGGAAGTCAGGCATGACGTCTCAGGACTCTGAGATTCGTGCTGTCAGGGCGGCAGAAATTAAACCTGGCACTGCAGAGGAGAATGTGCTGAAACTCATTAATTCCACATGGGAGAGCCAAGTACCTATTTATAACCCCCCCACCCCAAACACTGCTCTTCTTCTTTACCTGGCTCTAAAAACGCACCGGTAATGATGAATACACCGGGGCGGGACGCTCCGACAGGGCATCAGTCAGGACAGGAAAACTAAAACGCACACGCGCCGCCAGATCCGCGCACGGCGGAGGAGGGATAAGGCCGACGCGAAAAAGGCTGATGGAAGGGTTGAGGCATCGCGCCATAACAGCTCTCGGCAGGATCGCAGCCATCAGTCACGACGCAGGAAACAAACAAGAGAAGTCAGATGGATTCAACGGGAACATAAGGACCAACATGGAGCTGAAATATGGAGCCCCACTGGTAAAACACCGCCACAAATCTTCTTAGTTTGTTTACGCTGTCGTTTGTTGAATTTATGGCATTTTGTTTTATTTATTTTTTAAACCAAGAGAGCTTTCATGGAACGGACTGATGGCTTTTTTCCCCAGACATGTTCTGCTCTTACTTTTTGTGTTGGGATGCATTTGAATACTGCCGGTGCAAACAAACAGGCGAGAAAAAAACATTTCTGACTTATATCCTCAGACTTTCACGCTGAGTTTGTGTCTATCCAAGCCCTATAAAAAAAACTGTAAATTAATTACTACTCTGTCTTGGTAACACATCATTAGCAGAAGCCACCATTAGCCCAAAAGAAAGATCTCAAACTGAAACCTGTACATATCACCAACAGCTTCAGAAAGATGGACAGAGCCAGATTTAGACCCTAATACTGTACAGAAGAAGAAAACTGAACCAAAGCATGGCTCCCAATCAACATAAATAATGGCAATTAAGAGTTGCTCATCACGGTCAACCCCGGAGTCATGCTGTACTGTAGATGTATTCAGTTTGAACTTATTAGTGCACCATCAGCCAAATCACTGTAATTTGTTTTTCCCAAATCTAAAACAAATTAACTATTTTGTGCAATATGCTTGCAAACTTTATTCTGTTGAGTATTTTATCAATCTAATAAGTTCAGGTCTTTACAACTTGAAGAATAACGCTCACAGTTACCGAGAGCCTGTTTTGGCTGCTGGACCTTCCTTCCTGTCCGGGTCAAGAGAACAGCTTTGCACAGGGATGACATGGCCCAATACATTCTAGTCATGTTTAAGGAAAAGGAATACGGTCGTTCTTAACTGAAACATGACTACCCAAAATAGCGACAAATATGGCAAGGTGAAGAATCAACAGGACGTATCCGAATCGAGAGAAAACTTCCGTCGTTAGCCGAGAGCTTTAACTCAGGAGTAAACTGGGAGTTTCTTGAAGATTGTTGACTTAAATCTCGATGCATACTCTGAGATTTGTAACAAGCAAATTAATTTGGCCCTCAAAGAGTTAAAGCAGGATAATTTTGTTTTGATTTGCATCAGGTTCATGTGAAATAATGGGAGAACATGACAAACCTGCAATGAACCCGTGTCCACCGTCCCAGTAACCGCTTTATGAGGGAAAACTACATTTTTGGCCAGATTCACTACTACGGATCAGATTGGGGAAAGAAAAAAAAGAAGAATTACGTTCAATAATACATGAGGGATGAAGGCCAGCTTACAAGGAGACAGGGGAGTCAAGGCCAGCTTTGGAGAAGGCAGTCTCAGTAGGTGAAATGGAAAGCTTGGGATTTGGTGTATTTAAAAATAAAAATAAATCGGAAAACAGCAACAAACCTGGTTTCTGTTCCAATAAATTATTACGTTTTCCAATTAGAAGATGACGGCAACACAACTAGTTTTGAGTCTGATGCTATGCTGAATATCTGAAGAAAGATGTAACGGAGTAATGGAAGTTGTTATCCTGTTACAACAATTGTTTAAAGGATAACAAATGTTGGACTGGTTAACGTTGGTTATTATTCATCATAGAGGTACATCGACTTGTTTGGAAAAACCCTTAAACCTTCCAGGTCCAGCTTACCCCCAAACTACGAATGCCCATTTTTACAGCTAGTATCTCAGTTGATAAGTGGAAATATTCTTCTGAACGGTGGCTGGATGAAACGTGTGCATGTTTAAAATCGAACGAGACTGCTGTTTACAACACAGGCCGAACTGTCTGGTCAGATTGCCTGCTACGGCCCCGGGCTTCACATGGGAGCTGGAGAGATGGACATAACTTGGTCCAGCATTTACTGAATCATACATTCAGCTTAGATACCTTTAATGAAAAGACCATGAACCGTAAAGTAATAAAGGCGAATGAAACAATGAAAAGACGTGGCGTAGGGACGAGTCATAGAAGCTTTGCTGTGCTAAAGTGAAAACCTCTGGAGAGCAAGAGACGTAAGAGACTCAAGGAAGGTGTTATCTAATGTCCAATTACACTCCTACGAACCCCCCACATCTATCCCCCTCTGCTATGTCTTTCTCTCTCCACACTTCTACCTTGCTGCCTCCCACCTTTATTTTGCTGCCGTTAGAATGAAGAGGACACATGTGATAAACATGGAGCAGAAGCCAGGGGTTTACATGGCCCCAGAGCCCATTATGTTCCCCACAATAGGCTGGAGGCCCATACGTGCTGTGAATAGGTAATAGCCAAGAGGATCCTGGGCCCGGTGCTCAATGAGCCCGACAGTCGAGCAGCAGACAGACATTAGGGATACCTCAGCTGCCCAGTGTGTTGAAGTCTGGTCATAACCGGGGGAGAGGTGGGGGTGTGGGAGTGACTGTGTGGATTGTGCCATAAATGCCCCTTACATGAGGAAAGCCATGAATAACAACACGAGGGGAATGTTCTGAGTAAACTCGAAGGTAGCGATCTAGTTTACTTCCACAGAATTCAGTCTAAAATGCATAATAATCATAGAAAACAACAGTGGTTTGCCTTTTTAAAACGGTGTGAATCTGACGCTCACTCATACTGACAACACCTTCCCAAGTTAGCCATCCGCTCAGGCAATCTGTACCTAATAAGCCCAAGGTTTAGCCTGTGATGAAGATCTGTCTTCATTGAGCTGGAAAAGCTGTAGAGTCGCCAAGCATTTTTTCCTAACGGTGCAGTCCCTCATCTATGAAAGTGCCATAGAGTCCCTCAGACAATTAGGCAGGGAAAAGCTTTATGACCGTTAGACTCACTCAGTGAGCGCCACTCTCACCGCCAGCACTGCCAGGAGCGCTGGCTCGTGCAGAAAGGTAATTACGGAGCCTCTCATAATGACACGGAAGAAGCTTGCGTCATAACACCCAAAGCCTTTTATCATAGCGCTGTAATTAATTATCATCCTTTACTCTTTGATTCATTCCACTATTCATAACATATTCATAAATTCAAGAGAAATTATCATTTCCTTCAGGAATTAATCAAAAAGGAGGAAGAACTGTTCGCCTCTCGATGGATCATCAAAGATGGAGTTTGACTACCTCCTTGGATGGAAAGCAAGCTTTGGCTAAGTAACTGTTGAAAATCTCAAGTTTAACAAGACCAAATTCCTCCACAAACCTCTACATATGGGTTAAAATAAGTTAACATTCTCGTAAGAGTTACCGGGTAGCAGTGGCACACAAAAAAAACAATCTTTGGTGTGGAAGTTTTGGCCTTTTTAATTTCATTGAGGTGTTTAAAAACGAGTTGAAATGAAGTTGTACTTTCTTCAAAGGCAGGTCGCCAGTTTCTCATGCTGTTACGATCGCAGGCAAGGTGTGATGAGTGTTACCTCTCGCGTTATGTTTGAACTTAAGAGGGGCTCAACATTTGACAAAGAACATCAATTCATATCCATTCTGCTGAAATGACAAAATATCGAATTAATCCCGAGGTGGCTTCTGCAGGAGGGCTGAACAGAGTTTGGCAAAGTTGATCTGATTTATTCTTTCAGAGCTTTATTTCTCTGGTCCTTTGTGGAACACACTTCCTTAACAAATGTTGGCCTCCTTTTGGAAATCTTAAGGTAGGGGCAAGGATTCACTTTCTCAAAGGACTCAGACTGATGCTTACGGTCAGTAATGCTAGTCATGCTATGTATGCCAATGTTTGAAACAAAACACCACTGATTGCTAGCTATTACATATGCCAATCATTGAGCTTTTGTTTAAGGTCAGTCAAAACCTCTCCTGCCAAACACACACATACACACACACACACACACACACCACATTGTGACGCCACACTTGTTGCTAGCATAAATTGGAAACGATAAGTATTTTTAATGCTGCCAAAAACATCAACTGTTGCCCGTATTTAATTGCAAGTCAAAGGATGTAAGGAAGTAGATGTGGTGAAGACAACTTGCCAAAACTTAAATTCAGCTTCAGAGTAAGAGAAATAGGAGTGTGGGGTTCTGGACAGGCTGATATTAGGTACTAGTACCCCTTTTCCACCGAGGGCTGGTTCCGTGCTGGTGCTAGAGTCGGTTCGCGGCTGGTTCCAAGTCCGAACCGACAAAGAACCGTTTGTTTTTCTACACACTGATGCTGGCCGGAAAGCCTTGTCATTACGTCGCTCCATGCGTATGCGTACATGACCATTACCCAGTAGATTTAGAGCCAAATCCAACCGCAACAGGACCACAACAACACTTTTTAAGCTTGTTAATAATTTGTTCACCACTGCGCTCAGAACCTCCTGCAGCCATCTACCGCTGGATGTATTGGCTCACCGCTTTGGTCCTTGAAGCCCCCTCAAGTTTATTTTTCCCTTCGGTGGAGGAACACACTGCGAGCAGGAAGTTTGTCTCCTCCATTGACCACTGCTGCTCTGACTTCAGGTCCATTTTGTTTCTTTTATCGCACAAGCAACTCCAGTGTTGTTTAAAAACTGCCGCACTTTAGCTGTACCTGTTGTTACGTAGCCCCGCCCCCAGTCCCTGACTTCATCACATTGAACCGGTTCTTTCCTTTGATCCCAGAAAGAGTATGGTCCAGCTAAACACCAGTTTGGAACCAGTTTGGTCAGTGGAAACAGAAACAACCGGTGCTATATCTGGCTCTAGCACTGAACCAGCACTGTCACCAGCTTGGTGGAAAAGGGGTATAGGAGTTTTCTCACACAATCATCACTTAGGTTCATACAGAATGTTTTGAACAAGAAAAGAAAGTTTGCAGTGAGTGCGAACAGCGTGGACCAAGACAGCTGGTTGATGTCACAGAAGAACAGGCACTCTGGTTCAAGACCATTTAAAAATGACATTACCTTTGTCTAAACACTGGTTAAAAGCGAGGTATTCCAAACATGCCTTCGAAGCAAATGAAACACAACAGACGTAGGCACCGATGCGACGCCTGACAGAGAAGGACGGAAAATGGATGCTACAAAGCAAAATCCCTGAAGTCAGATAGAAGCAGTTGACTGGTCCGACCACACTTGTTTTCAGTGGAAACATCAAGATGATAGGATCAGAATTTCATACTAGCAATGTGACGGGAATGATCCAAATACCCTTCCATCATTTTGTTTTTTACTGCAGAAGTGAGTGAAATATTTTGGGCTGTTCGTACCATATAGAACCGTATAGTACAACCTGACTAAGTATTCATGTGGCGTCCTTTTTTATAAGGATAACGAATCTTTATTTGTCACATACATGTCCTACATAGTACAACTGGCAGTGAAATGCTTTTTGGTGTAATCACACCGAGGCAGCCTACTTTGCGGCGCCAGGTAGGCAGTAGCGTAAAGGGTCTTGGCTAAGAACCCACACTGGTACTGTGGTGTATTTTGCCTTGGGCTGGATTTGAACCCATGGCCTTCGGATTGGATGTCAGGTGACATCGTCGTTCCTACAGAGGAATCGTAATTGGCTAAAATAGGCAACAGTGGGTGAAACCGTTGCAAACATTTCAGCTCAAAAATCTGTCCTAATTGCTTTTGCCATTCATTATCCAATTCGTACAAGTATCTTGAAAGCTTGAAGTATTAGCAACACAGATGAAACTACGCTGCCATTCCAAGACAGGCAATTTAGTTTGTATGAGGGGAGAAAATAAAATAAAAAAATAGCTGCTGTGTCTTCAAAATACCTCTCATCCATTCAAAGAGAAAGAGCAACAACTGCAAAAACAACAACATTAAAAACAATATCTAACCTCACATAACTTCTTTTCAACCTCAGGGGAAGGAATGGCACAGTTAGACTGATAAACAGGTGTCCACGGGCCCCCGGTTCGCAGTGCTTTAATAGCTGTTTGATGTTTTTGATGTCTAGTCAGCTCGATCGTACCTTGCTGCTTTATAATGAGGCCCAATAATGATTCCTGAGCTTAAGGGGTTAATGATATGTAACCGGCAGAGCTGCTAATTACACGTTACAAACTATTTATCAGAATCTCCATCTGCGCAAGCACCACGGCTCTCATTGTGCACGCTAAATTACTCCACGGATTATCATTGTAAAGCAAGTTTCAGTAATTAGGGAACCATACTGCTGTTTTCTTATTCTGAGAGCTCCAAACGACATAAAGAGGAGAGGAGAAAAATAGAATGACTTGTTAATTTGAGGCCGATGCTCCGGATGCGAGGAGGAATCTGCCTTGTTGGAAGAAACGGCAAAGATAATCAGTTGGTGTTCGTTCTTTTACTTCCCTCCGTCTCAACAAAAGGTTTATCCTGAGGGGAGTTTACGAGCAAAAGCGAGAGGGAGGTGTAAATTGCATTCAGAAGTCCACAAAGTCTTGGTGAGAGTGTTTAGCGTACGTTTGGAGGACGGAGAGAAGTCTGAGTGGAAGTTCTGCGAAGAGCGAGGTCCAACGGGGCCCCCTGCGATCAGTTATTCGAGAAATAACCGTCACATCCCACAGCCCCAAAGGTGTGCCCTGGACCGCAGAGACGTGTACCATCTCTACTTCCGCTCTGTAAATTTTTATTAAAATTACCTTCATTATAAGACAGTGTTCATTATAAAACCAAAAACGCTGGTCTCTCAGGGGCCCAGTGGATTAATAAGGACAGCGGTGTATTTTAAGCCGTAAACTCAGCTCCTCACTGTCCTTAATCTCCTTCCTACTTCACAAGGCCAAATTAACACCTCTCCTCAGCTCTGACGGGACCTCATTAGCAAACTTCCAGGGAAAGAAAAAGAGGAGAGTGGAACGAAAAAGAGGAGAAGAAGAAGGGAAGCGACCAATGACAGCCACCAGCTCTGGGATTAACCCTTTCTCCTCCTCCAGCTCGGTAGGAAAACTAGGTCGGCAACGTGTTTCTAATCAGTCGCCTGGTTAGTGATAATTAGAAGGCAAGATTGAACGGGAGAAGAGAGAGAAAGTGGGTGGGGAACACTGAAAGTGAAAAAAAGAAAGGAAAGGGAACCTGTCATGTTGCAAACACTTCAAAGGAGCCAACTTCTCCTTTAGAAGTGGCGTGATGAGGGTCCAAATACCAGGAGGCACTCCTCTGGGCCTCCAAACTGAGGTTGAGGAGGAGGGCTGATGGGGAAGCAAGGACCCAGTTTGTTCTCACACGCATGTATCCACACAGACACAAACGTGCACTGTGTCTTTCTGTCTTCACACAGACTTGGAATTGGCTTCCATTTATTTCCATACCAAAAACGCTGAAAACCTTAACCCCTAATCTGAAGCGGTGCATTTCTACAACTACACCTAAAACCTTAACACCTTTCACATCTTATGGTTTGTTACATTTGTAATCAGAACTCAGAAATTAAGACTTCTGATTAGGAAGAATCCACTGGAATGCCCCGAAGTCAGACTCTGCACTTGGGAAGTCTGACAATTGTTCTAGTGCAGAAAATTTGGGATCCAATGGGGCCCTATATGAAGCAATGGATCCCATAACGAAGTATTGGTTAGAAACATAAAAAAGATAAGAAATGCTAAAACACAAGGAAGGATTTCACTGTTGTTCGCTTACTCCACACAACCTGTCCAACTTCAGCCCCCTCTTCACGCTCACCCCTCCTCCAGGCAGCAGCAGGTCGAGGTCCCACCGCTCACGCTGAGGTTGGCAGACTACTGCTGGGTAAAGTTCACGAGCCTCTGCAAGCTGTTTGACATTACCAATAAGGTCAAAGTGTATCAGGACACACCAGAGGATTACAGTGTTGTGGTGCGGCGAGCTGCACCCGTCACCTGGCAGACCCAAAAAATTAAAACCAAAATTGTCGGTGAGAAGTTTTGATTTCCTCCTCATGGACATGAATGTCATTATTTTTCCATCCTAAACTGTTCTTTCTTTATTTTAATACAAAAAAACATGATGTTCATTAAGAAGATTAGTATATAAAACTTGTGTCGTGCATTTTCTATAATGTTCTATAATAATAAAGACAGGCTCAAATATACATATATTTTTTGCAGCTATGACCAAGATGCTGTCATGCTCCTCGCAAATGAAGGAAAATGTGTTAGAATGTTTTTTTCAAACTACCAGAGGAGACAAAGACTACACAATCCAATAATTTGGAGGAGGTAGGGATTTTAATCTACCAAAACTCTCCCAACTCCCATGTAAGGTGGTGGTAGCTTCATGCTAATGGATGTTGGTGCATTGCAGGGTATAGGTGGAGTAATTCAGATGGACTGGCTCCTGAAGGTTCAGCTTTAACTTAACTCCACAACTACTGGTTTGAAAGTTGGACACAACAGGGGAAATGAAAATGATCACCACCAAATTAAAATCTTAGATGAAGTACCATGAAAGGCCTTCACCTTATTTTAAAAGGTGGGGTCGATGGAAAGAAATGTCTGAATCTGTGTGTATGGTTTTAATGCAGCTTACTAAGTGCCATTAAAGCATATTTTAGTGCATGTTTATGGTATTTGAAGAATAAATGACAGAAGATCCATGGTCAATTTGATTATGTGCCATCAATTCCTATTTTTATTTTATGTTTGAGTTATCATCCGTCTGCACTGGAAATAGGCTGTTTAATAAAACAGAATTAAGTGATTGGTCCCAGTGATAATTGTACAAGAACATCTGTACGCTTTACTACACGAGTGTTTCCTTAGCCTGCGACTGCACTTATCAAGTCACACAAGAGAGACCAGGAGCTACCTAGGGAGCCCGCGACTAAAGATGATAGGAAAAAAAATATTTCCCTCATTATCAGCCATCTATTTTATCTACTATAAGGCATCTCTCAAATCCCAGTTGTCAGACATCGATGGTGTTTAAATTAATCCTTTGGGTTCCTGTTTGCACAATAAGAGACATGGATGGGTTGATTCAGATATTTCTGCAACTTTACAGTTGGGAGTAATTGAATTAGCACAGAAATCAACCACAGAGCTCTGGAGAGCATAGCTCGTGACAGCTCGTGCTCAGGAACATGGCTGCCTGGGCATAGTCAATTAGAAAGCATTAAAAATGAGTTGCCAATAATCACTTCCAAGAGATCTGAACAATCCATGCTGAGTGTTCTCATGTTTACAGATGATGGGGCTTTCAGGTTTGCGCTGGGCGGGAGTTTAGAGGAGGGGGGGTGGGACTGGAAACATATTTGCGGTATCATTTCCATAAGCCTCTGCTTTGCGGACCATAACGCAGCTCACAAATGTGATTTATGACCTTGGTTTAATGGCTGGAGCAGAATCGTTGTAGGTATCAGATGACTTTTTCAATATGGCGACGTCAGAGAGGGCACAGTGAATGCACCATCTCAACAGGAAATGAGGGCTTGTCTCAGACAAGAAAATATGAGAAGCCAGATATCTGACCATCTAAAGGCAGATAGATGCTACTTCACTTTGACAGAAATGGCATCAGTCAATAAGCACTAGATGGGCAGTAACACGAAAAGTACGCCATGGATTTCTCCCTCTATCTATCAAATCATTCATTGAAGGATCACAGCAGTCTGTTCTGTTCAACGTTCATCCAACAGAAGAATCTCCTTTAGTATTTATGGAACAGAAATGTCGGAAAACATCAATAACTACACAGGGGTTTACTTGACTCTGCTGTATATATATAAAAACAAGAAAATTCAGAGACTCACCTGCGCCTGGAAACTCTTGAGGACAGGTGCCACCATCTCCCGGACCTCCTATGCACACACATAAGAAACAAACCCTGTGTCAGCATATTTCGTTGTGCACATGCTCTGCCTGTTCATAGACCAGATTGGACCTTGGGAGGAACTATCAGCTTGGCAAGAAAGTTGACTAAAACATCTTTTTTGGTTTCGGTGAGGTCTATAGTTTTGTGAGACGAGTGTATTAGTGGGTAAACGGAAAGGGTTTGACAGGTCATGTTAGAAAAGTGGGGCTTTCCAATAGCTTGATTTAGAGCCCTGAAATCCTGACTTGTGCAAGCTCTCGCAGCCGCAGGTAAGGGGATTGTGCTGCCAGCGGTGACAGCCTGATCCCGGTTTAAACGGCTGCATTAAAGCGACAGGATTCCAGCAAGACAGCGCACACTTTAACCGAGATAGGCAGGCAGCACATAACAAAATAACCTCAGGGTTCATTTATAAAACATAAAAATATTCTAATAGACTTCAGCCAAATCTCAATAGATGACTATTTCAAAGAAGATGATGAAAAAAGAGGACAAGAATCAGATTTGCGTCATTCATAGATTTTGCTTCTGCTGCCTTTAGTTCAGGCAAGTCATTTTGCCTTTGACAGTAAGACAGAACAAAGTGACAGAGTGTCACTGTGAGGCAGGATTAAAAGAAAGTTGATGCACAGATGGCATCTCAGCGGTAATAGCACTGTATGCAAAACAATAATGACATTTTAGTTTGCCTAATGCAAACTGACAGTACAGTAAACCGAAAACGCCAATAAGATTTAAAATCCAGACTACCAACACAGAGGTAATTTGTTGCTACGGGAGTGAAAGGTATTTGTCATTTCCAGTTTACACAAGGAATGCCTTTAATTTTACATAATATCCCATCATTGTTCCTAAGCTAAAACCGTCCATTATTGGTCATAGTCTGAGTTAACAGTGTATCCCCGTGTATCACGCCGCGCTCTTCGTCGCTGTCCTGTTTTATCTATGACTGAGATTCCTGTTTTGTAGTAGGAGATGATTTCGAGTTATAGCATGTTGCTTTGAGAGAGAGCTAATGGAAGTTTTCCAATTGGGAACGCTTGTTCTTCAAATGCTTTGAAGAAGTTCTGGGCCTTTTTGAATAGGTTGTGTGGCAAAAGAGTGGCGATAGTACCGTGACAGGCTAACCGTTAGACGCTAATGAGGATATCTCTTCTAAAGGTAGATATATAGAGTTTCTTGAAAAAATGTAATATTAGAAAACCTTGAATATAAATGGACAAGCTACAGCTGGATTGGACTTTTCCATCGACTGCAGACTATAAAAAACAAACGTCTGAATTTGTGAGACTTTGATTCTTTGTTGTTGCCAAACATGGCTGAAATCTTCCTACACCATGAGTGGGGCAGAGCATTATTATGAAAACATGGGAGATGTAATAATACTGCTGAATCATACAATAACCCGTGATAATTAAACTACATACCTAATGTGCATGTCTTTGTACCTTATGTGAAATACAAACATAAATACCGGATAGATCTGGAACAAAAAATAATAATAATTTGCTTCTCAAAACCTGTTTTTATTGAAAAAGATCCAGCTGTCTTCTGCTATTTAGGCTTTGAAACAACTTATTGTAGTTTCTTAATCCTTCCAATGGGAAATCGTGATGCCCTAAAGCATTTTCTTTTGCAATAAACATCCCAATATATTAATGTTCTTAAAAAGCCTAAATTTAAGCTACTTATTTAAGTTGCTATTTAACTCCATCCAAGTATCTCTTTCCTATATTGATACTACATATAGAGACACAGCAATAATAATACATTTTGTATTTATTTTGCAGCCATAATCCATACAATTAGGTTCAGTTGTGCCAAGAATACCATCATGAATCTCAATCAGAAAGTCCTGAAGTGAATAAAGTTCGTTGATTTGTAGGATTTCTGTATTTTGTACAACAGGGACACATTGAATGACGTCGACATTTACTAAAACGTTTGCTCATGCTACCTTAAAAAAGCTTTTCGTTTGATTCAACTGTAAGCGACCTCAAATTCAAACTCTGTTCTATGAGCAGAAAAATGGAAGAACTGAAGTTAAGCTGAAAACTCTTGACTTTCCATTCAGGCCAATTATTATTTATCTACTTCTAATGGTCCCACTAATCTACAAAGTCTGAAAAAATAGACTTTATAATAGTTTTTGTGTGTATTAAACTTATATTTTATTGCTGAAGCAAACATAAGATCTGTGCGATGGTGGGTGCAGAAGTTTAATCATTTGTCTTTGCATTCAGAATACTTTGTTTTGAGTGGCAGGCTGCAAAAAAATTGCAAAATGAACTTACATTTTAAAATGTTAATTTTTTTAAATCTAAATTTTTTTTAAATGATTTTATGATTAAGCTAGGCACCACATTTGTGCTTTATGTCTGTAAATGATCCCCCTGGCTTCTAATCAGTCCAGCTAAAACAAGGCCTCAGCCTTCAAATAGGAACTCGGCTACGACGAAGCTGAGCTTTTTATGTGACCCTTTATGAAGTGTGTGCATATCTGACATACAGTTCTTTAATGCAGATTCTCCAAAAGCTGCATAAAATTCCCCGCTGATGGGTACACGCGGGGGCTCGAGCCGCACCACTGATGCAGGCAGCCGCTACCTGCTGAGGTGAAGATGAGGAAAATGACACATACGGCTGAGATAATGGGGGGGCAGGGTGCTAGACTCACCTCGGGGACATTTCTCTTGAACTCCCTGCTCAACTCTACCAGGTGCTTGTGGGAATGTTCGCTCTCCTCCTGTCGACCGGCCAGCTCAGACGCGACAGAGTTTAGCTCCCTCTGCAAAGAACGGAGACAAAAAGTGAAACATTGATGGGGGGGGGGGGGGACAGTGAAGAGACACACATTTTTTAAAGCTTTGTGTGTGTACATAAATAAATATACACCGCTGAATATTATTAACAAGGTAATCCTTCATGATCTCTCACAGCAGTAATACTTACAGCTAGCCCTGGTCCATAAATAATTAAGCCAAAATAAATCCAATGCCTACAGTAGCAGAAGGCCTTTTAGATAATCAGTATTTGAAATAATCAATACGCTTGCAACGGCAATAGAGCGCCAGCGAGCGAATGGGACGAGAGGGAAGGGGAGAGAGAAAGAGAGAGAGAGAGGGAGGGAGAGGAGGACGAGTCACGTGTAGAGACCCAATAACCTGACAAACGCCCTCACCAAGACACGGAGCTTCCTCCTGATATAAAGTGTTTGTTTCATTAGCTCGGCTGGGATCCAACTCTGGCATACAATGGGTTTGGTTCCTATCATGATTACAACAGCTCTGGTCTATTCTCAGCCTTGTTCCTATCCCTCTCCCTCCAACCTGCGCCAATCCTTATACTGACCCTGCATGGATTCTCAATACATGACAGCAGCCTCCACAGTTTTAACCAAATGACCCCTCTGTCGCAGCAGCAGCTCTGATAGCTATTTCATTAATGCTCCTGCACATTGCCTGTTTACATCTGTGTTATGGCAAATCAGAGCTGAAACCCGGACAGCATGTCTGGTCCACCATTCCAAGCCGCCTGCGTACTAGGGTCCTCCATCAGGACCTTGTACTCTGCTGCTCCGCATGCCATCCGCAAATCCAATATTATTGATCAGTCATCCAATTCCTGGGCCTTTCAGCGAACGGACAAAAATAAAAAAGGAAAACAGAATCCAACTCTGCTGGTCTGTGCTGACCAGAAATAGCTTAAACAAGTGGTTATTTGGTCCCGATTTGTTCTGACTACGATTGTCAGCAATTGACGAGGAGTCTCTTTTGAAACATCTTGGTTTAAATATAAAAATGTAGAGTAGGGGATTCAATTACCAGAGCAAATTCATATATGAAGCCGGTAAATTAAATTGACTGTGTTTTAATTAATCTGCAGTCTTAGTTAAAGGCAATTTAATAAATCATCTCATGCAGTAAAATAAGAGAAGGATGAAACTTTTAACAGGGGGGCAGCCTTGAGGGACAAAGAAACACCGCCGGTCAGAGCGGTTGCTAATTGAAGGGCTGCCGGTTCAAGTCCCTGAACGGGCCACACAGAACGCAGCTTAGGTCGAGATGAGTGTGGAGACAATCGTGAAAGATGCTAAGAAATGAATTTTCACGCCTGGAAAAATAAAATAAAAACTTTACTCCAACCTTTTAGTGTCACTAGTAGATATTTACAGTTCTTTTGTTTTAAAGATCAAGTCGAGAAGAACTAAGAGAACTTTGTTTGATTAAATTTCCTACCAATCAAATCAACCAAAATGTGGCATTTATGCATTAACAGAGTCAAACTAACCTAAAACTTAAAAAAAATAAAGAAAAAAACAGAAAACGGGGCCTTTTATCATTGTTAACCATAAATCTCCCACGAGTCCTGAGCGGATCTGGAGTTTCCCACGTTTTTTAAAGTCAATTCCCAATCCCCAATGCTGTTTTGATTAAAGAACTTAACTTAAGAACCGAATCATACTTATTGTTTTTGTTAATTTTCCTACTTCCTGTAAAAAGCATTTGTCACCTATAAACAGTAAAGTGCAGTCAAAGAGACAATTTTGACTGCCGCAGATAAAAGTCTGTGTGATACCAACTGCTCTGCTTGCTGTGCTCAGAAGGTTGATAATTGATTAGCCATTTGTAGTTTGTTAATTTCATGCCCAGAATTTTTTATTGCAAATGTGAGCTACTAGAAAATCTATCTCTACCTGCGGAAAGGTTACGATTCTAACATTAGCCTAGCACTATAGTTACTAAATCGCACAACCAAACGATATTGGAGATTTAACAAAACCGTTCTGTGAAGCATGTAATACAATCAAGAAATAAAGTGAAATATATATTAGGTAAAACTCTGAATATAACAATCTGTTTTGGATTAAGTCCTTAGTTGCAAGTACCAGTCAGGTTAAAAGAGCACCTGTGAAAGATTAGGATTCATCACTCTTCACAGCCACGTTTGACACTAAAACTGACATATATATCAACATAAACCCTTAATCCTGCTTTGTATTCAAGGCAGCAAAACCAAATGCAGAGAGGTACAATATTGTAATACCTTTTCATTAAAATTCTCAAAATGCTCCATCAATATTATTGCTAGAACAATATGGAAAGGCAGAATTTCGCCACATATTTTTGAATTTTTAGGCTCTTCAGATTTTGTCCCTGTTTGTTTTTTTTTGTTTGTTTTGTTAATACTCATCCTCAAAACCCAAAAACTATCACTATTTAAAGTTTTACGTGCATTTCAAAACTGAAGACAGATAAACTGAGTAGCATCCCATCATTGCCTTCCTTAGCACCATGTCATCTCTAATCAAATCAAGCTGCCATTGTGTTTTTGCCAACGTTGATAATATCTTTAGTACAATCATCACAACTCTGTGATGCCAGATGTATGGTACACTTGTCACAGTAATAAGCAAACATAACCTCTCAAAAGCCCACGTTAGGCTAAAATACCCCAAACCAAGCAGAGACTATGCACTTATGATGAGAAATGCCCAGAGTAGCTCCAACTGGCGGCAGCCTGACCTATGATCTGTTAAAGAAGGTACAAAAGAAATAAAACTGTGTGAGCCAATGAATGTCACCATGTTTGGGAAAAGTAAAAGACATGTATTACAAGAGCCCAAGGTAATGACACGAGTGACATACTCCATTCCAACGCAGTAGAAAACTGAATGTCCATATCTTCCACAGAGTTCACAAAATTGCATTGCAATAAAAGAGACACAAATAAAAGATAGAGTTGACAGCAAACTAACGTCATATCTTCACATCAGAGTTCCTGTAAAACAGGTTTAAAATATTCCAGCTCCTCTGATAGGAAATGTTACTATGTCAGATATTTAACCAGTCAGTTAAATGTTGATGTGGGAGTGAGAGCAAACGGCTTTGCCCATAAACAACAGTTTCATTTCAGCTCTCTTCTAAATAAGAAGTGAAAACAGTTTTAAAACTACGGGGTAAAATCATCCCATTTCTCAACTAAGATAGTATAGTATTGTATAGTATTGAAACATTTAGTGTGGCATTCCTTGTGAATAGCCTTGTCACTGAAAACGGATTTTGCAGCGCGGGATAAGGCGACGAGACTTCATAAATTCCTGTTAGCCCTTTCACAGTCCTTCTGGGATGAGCCTTGCTGGAGATTAGAGAGGGGTTTCAGAGCAGTGGGCAACCTCTGCTGGATTCAAATGGACCCAGGCCAGCTAATCTTGCCAGGAGAAAATTCCTCAAGAAATCACTTTGAGTGGATTTTCAAACTGCGTAAGATACAAAAAAGTATGGTGATTCTAAGTGTGCCGGCGCTTCTTTGGCCTCCGTGTAGAGCCAGCTTTGGTTTGATTTCAGCTCGGATGATAGGAACGCTGGATACTCATGCAGTATGCAAGTCAAACAGTGCAATCATTGTAGAATGGTTATTCTGAAAGCATCCCCACAGTTTCTAGACCATTATGAGGGAGGGGAGCCTGGGCAACGGCCCATCAAATGAAACCTCCTGCCTGTCCTTCTGGAAGGAAGTGAGGCAGAACAGACTGTTTGCTACTCTGGTTGGCTCGCTCCGTCTGATGATGGGAGGAAGTGAGCAATATAGAGCTGCTAAAAAAGTAATGCTATCCAAGGAGGCGAAAGAACTAAAACATTTTTCTTCTCCTATTTTTCTCCAACGTGATCTTGTTAAATCTACAGCAGGAAGTGGATTTCTAATAAGCTTCCCTTCTTCGCCTTCACAAAGGAAAACTTCACATTTGATGAAATCATTTACATTAAGGTCTAGATGTTTTCTTCAACAACAAACCAAGGTGAGGCGAGTTGCAGCACGCAGTGCAAAGAGAGGCTTCTCAGAAATCGTTTGACAGGTTTTAAGAAGGACAACTGGGACCAGATTTTAAGTGTGTGGCAGTCTGGTCAATACAGAGCACTGTCATTAAGCCTCTGCCAATCAAACATCCAGTCATAATTGATGAGTCTTCTCTAGGGAGGGTGAAGCTGTCATAAGGATAGGAGGGGCAGGAACGAAAGATTGCGAGCATGGACCCAGTCCTGTTGCGTTTGAGTCAATATGCCAGGGGAAAGCAATTTTAGGGACTCCTGACTCGAAAACAAAGAAAACAGGAAGATTATTGGTTTGAGAAACAAGGTAAGTAGTCTGAATGAACTTCCAACTGAATGACATGTCAGCAACAGTGGAAAGAAAAAATGCTGTGACTCGGTTATTTTGTTTGGTTAAAAGAACAAAAAAAGATGAACTCTAAAGTGAAACTATGCTACACTGACAGTCCTTTAAAACTCGGAACTGAGAGTTGCACATGAAAGTTGCACTGGGAGGTATTTAGTGCTTTAAGACATGGGGGGAAATTTAGGTACTGCAAAAAGCAGGTTTGCAGAAGCCATTTAGGTACATCCAGGGTTTGAACATCAGGGTAAAGATTTCTGTCAAACTGCGTCTACCGTCCGTTACTGGACCTTGGATAGGAGCTTTCACCTTGAGATCCTGTATCTATGATTGACTCACGTACTAAACAAGTTGATGAAGCACAGAGGTAAACTACAGAAACTGGTTTACATTGTTTTAAAGCATTTGCGGGGTTATGTAGAAGAGAACCGTGAAAGAATGACAGACATGAGATGAATAGTTTTAGGCTCTGCAAAAAATACCGGCTAAGTGCCAACACTAAAACCTCAGCGCTAAACCTCAAAGAAAATCTGTTAGTATGTCTGGATTGCATTTAAACATCTCCAGCTCAAAGCCTAAAATGCTTAGACGAGGGGTGTTGAACTCATTTTATTTTAGCCATATCAAGACAAGAGCTTGTTGTGGCAGAATGTATTGATAAAACTAGCTTTAAACATTAATAACTAAAAATTATTCAATTGCCGTCTATGCATTCAATGAAATTGAATACTTAACATATTGTCACAAGGATGTAATTAAGCTTCTTTGAATCGACTGATCTCAAATTTAAACAAACAGCTGTTATCTTTAAGGTTCTAGTTATGTTTGATTAGTTTACAGCGGTTCAGATTTGGTTCCTGGCCTTCAGTTTGACACATGTGACTCAGACAAAAGCTTAACTAGAGACATATTGAAAACTACAGAAACCAATATTACATTTGTTGAAACAAAAAAAGAACATTGTAATGCGTTAGAGTTATATTATAATTATAGCAGGTTGACAAGAATTAAAAACATAGGTAATAAATATTTATATTATTGTTCTATATTGTTGTCAATGTATCATTATTAACACCTGGATGTTAACTTTACCGAAAAATTTTGACAGACGCAAATTTAATTAGGAAATACTTTGCAAAACCTAGAAGAAAAATACATCCTGTGACAATCTGGGCAAAAAGGAGTTTTGTTTTAGCAAAAATGCAACTCTCACTTGTGTAGAACCGGAGCACATTTGACATTGATTCATTGAACCTGGTGCATCTTGATTACATCTGTACTCGTAAGCTATTTTTATGGCCTTTCTCAAAGACAAAACATAGAGGAAAAAATTTTGACAAGTAGAGGGGGGGGAAAACTTTCAAGGTAATGCAAAAATGAGGTAGAGCGAGTTTCTTTTGTGTAGAATAGGCATGGACAGCACAAATTAAAAGAGAAGAAAGACAAAAAAACAGGAAAAAAATGAGGAGAGGGTAAAATGCAGATGGGGTATTATTTTTCTTTTTGTATCCCGTTTAATTGCAATCATAGGCAGATGTCGGAAAGTGTGACAGCATCAGCAGAATTGCTGCTGAGAGCACAAAATCTTTGTCTAAAAATAATCAGACATTCTGTGTGCTGCTGTTTGTTATAATGGTAATCGATGCTGGAGGCTTTGAATTCCATCAATTTATAGATCCACTCTGTTCTGCCTGGTGACTGAACTGCCTCGCACCCCCCCCCCCTCGTGCGCACCCATTCAACGCTCCACGCACACTCCTGCACGTAAGGTCTCGCCAACAAAAGAGCGGTTCGGCACGCATGTGCCCCAACATCTGTACGCCGGGGGTCTGCAGCAAACCAGAGCAGGGACCGCTCTGTGATTAAGATAAGTGTAGTTTCCTTTCACTGTTTATCGCCTCCCATTCTCTGTGAGGCATAGAATCGTCTGTAGCTGCCTCAAATGAGGCCCCACATCTCAGACGCCACATCTCAGAGTGTGCGCTGATCAATAAATCAAATCACCACAATCAATAGTCCCAATCACTGCAGTCTAGTCTGGCCTCAACATTATTACTGGCAAACCCCCCCTCCTTCCCCACCCCCACTGACAGAGGGGAGGGGAGAGAGAGAGAGAGTGGGGGGGTGCATATATTGGCGCCTATCCATAGTAAAGATCCAAAATGGATTCTTTCCTGGCCTCTTTCAACTCAGCAGCAGTTGAAGGCACAGCAAACAGACTGTATGGACAGAGTGTAGCTTTGCGCTCACTCAAATGTGTGTGTTGGAGCGTCCAGAGAGAAAACGGCTGGAGGAGCCTTTGACCTCTGTGACCCAGCACTGCCAACACAACACGAGCAAGTGGATTCTGGCAGGAAAAGACTTGAGAAGGGGGTCTGCGGTAAGCTCCTAAAAGGGCCAGCGCTCTGCTCTCCAGCAGGCTAGCTGAAATCACAGCAGCATCATAGTACTGTCAGACCACACACACACACGAGTCAAACCCTGAGTGCATTTCACCCGAAGATCTGCTGCAAGTCCCACAAGGATGGAGGTCAACGTCACGTAGTTCGCCGAGCAAAAACAACAGAAAAGTCAGAACAGCAAAGTACCAGCCAAGATGCTACGTTCTGCTCAGCAAAAGGACAAAATCCATGAATTTGTCATGATCCCACTTTCATTCTGAGGAAGTTTTACATCATGCGAGGCCTGATACTGAAAACAAATATATATTACAAAAGGGAATTATGTCAATTTGTATTTTTTTTTTCAGCTATTTTTTATGTCCAAATCACCACAATACGGTTAGAAGAGAATAATGAAGGTCCATGATCCCTGGAATTAGACTAACGTGGTGTTTTTTTTTCTAAACTGGCTTTGTCCTTTTGTTCTTTTTAATTCCTGTACAGTAAATAATTGATCTATAATTTGATGGATCCATATAAAAACGTCACTCGTGTTTCTGTCCCCTATCAGTTTGACATTAAAAAGGGAGAAGCGACATTTAGTTTCTCCACGTGAAGCACTTGTTTGGTAATGTGCCTCAATCATGACAAAGAAGAAGCCAGACTTAACTTTTTAAATCGTGATAGGTGAATCTCATCTTTACCTGTTGGGTTAAAGCCTCATATACACTTAAGATAACACTCTTAAAAGGTCATATGTATATAATGAGACGTGCTGGAATGTGAAATGATGGCAACCCTTCGGAAATCTCAACACTAAACAGAAAAAACGACAAAACCAAGCTTGAAGTCTGAAAAAGAAAAGTTCCAGAAATATTCTTCCATTGGGACACAGATATTTGTTTTCCCGTGTCTTCTGATGGTGTATACTGTAGAGCCCGCACCTGTCCACTCCCTGACAATTACTGCTACCTGCACTGTGCCGAAACATGTAGGCACCATGTAGGCTGTCAGGAATTACCTATAAAGCCAGACAGAAGTAAATCACGTTTGGTTTCGACACATTCCTCGAGTCAGGAACGGAAGAAAAAAAAAATCACCCAAAATAATTAATCCCCAGTCAGTCAGGCTGTCTTCAAACAGCATGCTAAATCTTACAAAAGGATGGAGAAGCGCGTGAGCGTTAAAATCATCAGCGAAAGGTGTGACTGGTGTTGTCAGCCATTATTCGTCATACCCTGCTTCATTCAGAGAGTTTTTAGCGCCTGATGCACCGATGCACAGCCTACTTGTCAACACTTCGCTCTCTTTAATTCTTACATGAACACTACAACACACAGGCGCTACCTTTTTATTTTTTCTTACTTCTCGCTAATGTAACGCTAACGCGTCTGCGTACGATCGGGGAGGCTCTAATTTCATTTATTGTCGAGTCTTTTTGTTTTTTAAATAGTATCAGGACATCTCGGGGCAAGCATCCTATTACGGCACTTTTAAATAATCCCGCTCAGAATCCCGTGAATAACTTTAAATGTCCCCCCCATTAGAAACTTCAAACTACAATCTATGACTGAATGCTCCAAATGAAGCCCAATTACAGCACCTTATATCATCATTAAGTCCCACTATTGTTCCGCTGCTTTCAAACTGTGGTTACAATCAGGGTGTCTATTGTCACTGTGTGGTACATACAGGGCGACTAATTACACGGTGCTAGGATTCATTAGCAGACTGGTGGGTTAGAACCTGGGAGAAGATACGATAACTTAAGTCGGCCAATCAAGGGAAGGCGAAACACAATCGAGTCTCTAAAGTTTGTTTTGTTTTTTGCAAAAGGGACGCATTAAAAATTGAGACATCAGCAACAGTATCAAGAGGAACAACTATCAAATTGGGGACAGGGTTTGTTTTCCTGTTTTTTTGATGTCGAAGCATTTCTCTGTGAAGCTCCACCATCAAGGTCAGTGGCTCCAAACACGCAGCCTTCGCCGCCATGGCCCACTTTCACCTGGCACGACGGGGCCGCGGCGCCACGACGCAGCTAACCCGCCATTGTTTATTCTCTCTAAAGAAATGTCAATCTGTTCGCTCTCAGGTGTGCTGCTCTTCCTCTTGTTTTTGTTGTTTTCTCCCCCCCACCCCCGCCCCACGCTCCCAGATTTCCCCTGTCGATTGCGGTAAGATCAAAGCGACGCCGCTGGAAGAATGTGAATATTTCAGGTGCAGGGAGAGAGGACTCCATTTCACACCACCTGCGTAGCGCGCACAAACCGGTCCCTCCTCTTGCTCCGACTCACTTTGCTGGGCCCCCGGGGGCCCGGCGACATAAACCTGGGCCACCTGTCTGATGGAGAGGGAGTGCTGCTTTACCCTCCCTCTCCCTGGCACACTCTCATTTTACAGCATTTGAACCAAAAATAAGTGAGTCTAAATAGAGCGAGGAGAGTGGGAATAAAACTGATGCTTATATTAAAGGGATGGTTTAAAATCAGTAAACAGTTTCTCATCTGCAGTACATCAAACTCTCTTAGTGTATGCATTTAATATATAGCAGCAAATTGGAACATCCTCAAGGTTAGTTGTAGTACAACATTTCCCACTTATGGTCATGTAACGTCCTACACGTCATAAAAAAAACCTTTAACAGGGCAAAGGTCATTGCTGAGGTAGATGGCTGTTCAGAAGGTTTAATCCATTAAAGCATAGAGAAACTAAACTGTCTAGAGGAAGATGAGAACCATCAGCCTTGAGATTTTATCCTGTTAAACCAACCTTGGTTCCTCTAAAGCTATACGTTGACCTTCTGTCTTAAATGTCCGTCGTGAATGGTAATGAATTTTTAATCAGCATTCTGACAAAATTAAAAAAGATTAATAGAAATAGTTTCTCTGAATACATCACAATGTTCAGTGGATTAAGATATGCTGGCTTCACCTTGCTAACCGAATTGATAAAATAGGTGAGTGTCTCCAGGATGTTCTGATTAACGGAGATGCAACCAGAATCCATAATAGTTCAAGTTTAAAGTCAGGCTTGTAGTGTCCGCAAACGGCTCCAAATCTCTAAAATGTTGCAGCGGTTTATGTGAACTCTATGATGTAACCTTTAAAACCATTGGCTACGTTGACATATGGAAATAATGAAGGTAGGAGACTAAAAATCTATTGTGCTAAGATAGTTAGCACAATAGCATTAGGGATGATGCCAAAAAAAGGAACTCCTTTAAAAAGTAAGGCTTTATAAAAGATGTATAAAACAGTATTTACTTAAAACTTTTTTAGCCTTTTACAATGCTTGTAGCAACCGCCTTGGACATGCTATTAGCAGGTATTGGTAGAAAACTCCTGGGCACATTGGGTATAGGGCCTCCAATCCCAACATATGCGTTTTTGGTTTTACCTACATAGAAACCTATGATTACTTGGCCAGTTTTTAAATGTAGTCGTTGTTATCATGACAGGAAACTGCTCATGATGACGATAAGGAGGTTTTAGAAGGTGTGCCGCAAGTCATCTTCTTGTCTGAAACCTTTTGGAACATTTGCAGCGAGATTGTCCGTCTCTGATAACCGTTAAGCTTATGCTCCGTTTCTTTTCTCTCCATGGAGAGGGTCTGTTTAGCCGCGACATCTCAGCGAGCAGGTGGCTCCCGTGAATTAATGTTCTTTCTCAACAGACGTGACGTTTTTTGTGTAGGTCAAAGCCACTGAAGGAGCTTTTGCTGCGACTTATTTAACGTCACATGCTTTTTACCTCATTGGTGTGCCTACTGACTCATTTCTTACACGTGTTTCTCTCCTAGAAGAACCCACCAGAAGATCTAATAAAGAAAATTTATTGGCATTATTATGTTTATTGGTTGTTTTGCATTTATCCTCCTTCTTCTAAAACACTCAGTTGTAGATGGTTGCCAATAGTGAGTGTGCTTCTGCTGGAGGTTTCTTTAACTTAAAAAACAGACATTCAGTGCAACTATTACCACATGTGTGTTCAGTATAAGGGATTGCTGAAAAGTTAGTGATGGTGAGGTGTTTTTAAAAACACAATCTTAACATTTTTCCATAACTAGGGCTGAATTAGGAAAAAAGGGAAGGGACTTTGGCAACTGAATTAAACTAGCAGAAGCACAGTGGTAACAACGCTTTAAGCAGCATCAGAAAGCCTTGAAAATCGGAACCAAAGCCGTTACGTAACTGATCAGTTTACTCATGAACCTTGTTATAACCTGCTCTGCTGTGCAACAAAAGGCAGCTAGTGCCAATAGATTTAATGACAAGTCTGGTCAAGAGGATCACTGGGATTATTTCTTGTCATAAAAGAGCTTGTGTTTCTGAGTAGGTCTGCGAGTATATTTCTCATCACCTCATCAGGGCCCCCCATTTCTGACCCAAAGCAAATAAAACCCTTTCCCCGAGGCCTTGCACAAGCCTCGCCAGCTTGATGTAGTCGCACTCCTCCGAGGGCCGTGTTCCCTGACATGTGTGCATGTGTAAGCCTTTGTGACAGCACGTGCGTGTGTGCCTGCTTGCAGACATGGGATCGAGGGGCACTAGGCGGTCGGGGGCGTGGAGCGAGTTTCCAGCCATGTCTCTCAAAAGGGCCGTAAAGTCCTTACAGCAAATTCCTTACATTCATCTGTGTCAGAGCACTCAGCACACATTAAGGGTTTACACGGGAGGAAACACAATCTATTTGATTCTACGCTGCCCACACGTCCTGAGCCCTCCTCCCCGCGCTGGAGATTCACAGTGTTTAACTTACATTTCATATTCCGAACAGGCAGGCAGACGGGCAGGCGAGTGCGGGGAGCAGACTCCATCTTGGTGTACATCAGAATTTCAATATTTGGCCAAATGTAATCCGAACATCCTGGCATTATCAGCTCCTAATTGATTCCTGTGGTTTCCCTACATATGTAAACGGTGAAATGACAGAAGTCAGTCTTTACAGTATTTTTGTTCCCGTCTGATGCTGCTTCTTTGCTTTTTTTCCTCGCTCTCTCTCTTTAATATTAGGGTTGCTTATGAGAACAAGTGGAGGTTAATCTGGGAAGCAGGTTGGAGCCCGTGGGCTCTTTGTAAATGTCAGCTGGGAGATCAAGGCCTCGCTTATTATAGTACTAAACCAACAACCCTGGCAGCACCTAGACTGATGTGCGATTTGGAGGCACCCCCCCCACCAAGCATCCACCACGGATCAACCCATCACGCAAAACCTTATTAATCAATCGATTTATCACCATAAATCAGGCCAGGGTTTGATTGTATCAGCAAGTCGCATAATCAATCAATTAGCCCGGGCCGAGAAGCCCAATTTGCCTAAAGAAAGATGAATGCTCTCCCACATCATCCATTCGCCTGTCCATTCACCCATCAAGCACGGCTCCTGTTGACTCCCCAAGCCCAGCGTGCATCCCTCTATTGATTCCTGCAGATTAAACTTGCAAAAGAATCAAAGGACAGTTATCTGACTGAGAGAATCTCAGCTTTCATTTGTAGGGGGAGTTATCGCCCTCGCCGTCATATGGTGGCGTTGCCTTATTCCCTCAGAACAACAAAGCATAAACACTGCAACCCTGAAGCAAAACCTACTAAAGGTAATGCGTATGAGCTGCAACACCCACTCAAAGAAAAATGAAGTACAACGGAACATATTATGGATTATTACTGTTTATGCTAGCGAGGTTTTCATGGCGCACAAAGAGGGAGGAAACAGCTGGGTGAGCAAACTGCAAAAAAACATATGTGTAACGACATATTTGTTTCATATTTTATCCCAACAGTGAATGCCAATCCACATTGTGACACCGGCAGCCTTGGTCCAATGACTCCCATCTGCAACTCCGTGTCAGTATGTCTCCCAGGACGGCCTGGAAAACTTTAGGGAACGACAGAGAGCGACAGGAGCAAGTGGAGCACGACAGAGTGGGCTGCTTGGAAGCTCGGCGTGCTGCTCCCATGGCGGCGGGTGGGGAAACTGACGTGAAGAGTGGAGAACACAGGAGGCTCCCCGGGGAAAAAGATCTGTGTTGGGATTAGAGGCCCCAACAGACCCGGTTCTGCTTCACACCCTGAGACCCTGCAGTGATGCAGCCGGGGGGGCTGTGTGTGTGTGTGTGTGTGTGTTCCGGGCTACAGTTCTGCACAATCTCCCAAAGCCTCACCATGTAATTAGAGATACAGAGAAAGGGCTCAGCTACTCAACCTCAATTCTCCCAGTTTCACACGAGGCTGCTCCCCAACAGACCCCAGAGGAATCCCCCAGCCCCAACGTCGCCACTACACCGAAACCTGTTGCCTGCGTCAAACAACTCTTCTCCCAGCTAACTGGTCAATCACTGACAAAACACACTACAAGATGCAATACATGACCATGATAGACCGAGGCGGGAATGAGAAGTGTTCACAATGTGCAACACCGACTTTCAAAACAACAGTGTTATTTTTGCCATCATTTTCCCCTCATATTGGCATGTAAGTGGCTCGTATAGTAGAAGCTCTCAGGTATACAGTAAGTGGGGTAAGTAAGTAATTTTTCTTCATTTCCGAAACCTCATCCAAGCAAGGAAAAAAATATTACAACACGTACAGTGGAGAAGGAACTCTCAACTATATTCAACAAACACACAATTATACTACCGAGGGATCCATTATTCATCTCAGATACATTTTTCATTTAAGTGTGGGCTCGATATGAGCAATGATGAATGCATCACCCCGGATGCAATTTGTATGTAAAATAACAGAAGATTAGACAATATGTTTTAAGTGCAAATGCAGTTTGTTGCCACCCAAGTAGAAAATGCATTCCCACGAAAAAGGAATAAGACCTGGGCAACATGATGCTGCTTCATAAAAATCACTAAGCCCAGAGCTAGGTCCTTCTTCCGAACCGGTCACAATGAGGTTCAAGTGATGAATGATCTTACTGGAGCAGAGCTCAATTCATACCATGCGAGCTAGGCAACGTCTTATAATGCTGTTTGTAAATGTAAAAGTGCCAAATCCCAACAGTTAATCACATTCAGTTAAAACTAACCGTTAGATAAAGAGATGCCCTGCGGCTCCTCCTGTTTTCAGCTTGACTCGCAATGATTGTTGACCTGTATGATAGAAAGTCTAAAATCCGATCAGTGTCTTCTTTAAGTCAGAAGAAGCAGAGATGTCCCGATATGTTTGCGGTTCATCCGCATAAAATAAGCAACTTGGTGGACTTATTGTTCGGGCAGAAACGACAGCTAAAATGTGCTGCTGATTGGGCATGACTGATTCACCGGTAAGGAACTAATCTTGCAAGTAGGTTGGACATTAGCATTGGGGATGTTGCCAATTAACACAGGATAATTGTACCAAACTAACTGACTTCAGGTCACACTTTCATAGATTTTTAGCTACTTGGAGTTCAGTAATCAGTACCAAAGAGGAAATTTTGAAATGCAGCACTAAAAAACTTTTGACGGAAATCCAAACTCTCCGTTAACTCGGACATAAGCGATTGGAAAAATGGGCAGATCTGAATGAAAATGTGTCGTGTAAACACCCAAAAAGGAACATTCTGCTTAGATCCGACTCAGTCGTGAAAAATTTGATCCCAATACCGGTGGTTGGTTTATGGAATCGATGAGCCAAATGGGAAGCATATAAACACTGCTCAGATCATTTCTTTCTGATTGTGGCAAACTGATCTGACTGTTAATGTTTATGTCTTGGGTCAAAATCAGGCCTGTTTTGGATTTCTTTAAAAGGCAAAATGGTCTCAACCACGGTCAGAACTCACTATTATTGGTGCTCACAACACTCCAAACCAGCACATTTTGGCACCGTTTACCTTTTTCCACAACAGGCAGTAGTACAATTTCTTCTAATAAGGTTGGTTAGAGAAAAAGTCTGCATGTAATCGAGCTTCAGTTCTGATCTTGAAGACAACCTGGTGAATGTAGACACACGTCATGGTTCGGTCAATTCATTTTGCTCCCATGTAAGCCATACATTTGGGTTATTTTATCAAATACATTTCAGTCTGCTTCTGACTGTAACGACTAAAAGGAGCTAAAGTGGAGGCTTCCTTTTTTGACTACAGTTTACGGACATCTTTAAATTAATGAGCGACTCCCTCAGCTCTCTATTCATTACCATCTGTTCGTTTTCAAAAGCAGAACCGTTTCCAAATAGCTGTATTTTTCTTTTATTTAATTCCAGTCGAAACTAGCATTCCTTCAACCAGCAGTGGGCAAAAATAGTAAGGTGAGTTGGGGCAGCACTAAGGTGCTCTAAAACTCCAGTCTCTCCTGCACCTTCAGGCGTCTTATTAACAAAGATGTTATAAGACAGAAAAGTCTAGGTGTAGTTAGATCCAGTTAACAGGTTTATCCCTATTGTAAACTATTATATAAAAAATAAGTTTTACAGCAAAAATTTAATACTCCCAAAACTCCTCTTTATATTTCTCGTTTAAAAGCATGTCTGTGTAAAAGTGCACAAAAGCATAGGAGAGTGTCTCACTCCCTTCCAGGCATCCACATGTTCCTCTCAGGACTCGCTCTCTCCTCATCAGCTGCACTCGCTGCACACCGTTTCAACCGAGTGCATCTGAGAGAAACAAAAAGATTCTTCCCCTGCACTCACCGTACAAAGATTGAATGCAGCCCCTCTAACGCAAGACATGCCCACCACAGACCATGTAATACAGCTCATTACTGGGCACACAGGGCTGAGATGGGAAAGAGACAAGTACAGCAGCGAGAGAATGAGGGGGAGACCTGTAACGCCAACGTCTCCATCTTTCTCCACAGATAACTGTGCTCTAAAACCAACTTCAATAACTAAGGCAAGCCCATTGATTTTTTGCAGGTTGTGAAAAGTAAGGGCTATAATGGTGATGGAAAACAGAGGAAAAGGAAAAAGCGCTGTTTGGGTAAAACTACTCCAGAGGCAACAAAAACCTGGACATGTCCAGCATGATGGAGAGAACCCGGTCCCCTGTCTTTTGACTCAAGCCTGCAACTGTCAGTTCTGCCTTTCCTACTGCCTCCGTTTAACCATGCGTAGCCAAAGGTAATGGTATATTTGGGAGGGCCATACTGGTCTCATTCCCTGCCCTGTTTGGTTCTGGGACCAGGTTTCTTGAGGAAGGTGGCGGAAACTGGCATTCAAACGAAAAAAAAAAACCGGCGAGTTGGCTAACCCCCCCCCCCCCTCCTCACCATACACAGCCTCGTGAACCTTTCTTAACCTCAAGGCAATCCCATGACCTGAGGCAAAGCTTTACACACATTAAAAAGACATGAACTTGTTCGCAATGGGGCTTCAAGTACGCAATCAATGGGGCCACAATATTCTCAAATATTCTCAGCACTTCCAATGGAATGCCCTTTGTTTCCCACAGGAGCACAGGCGGACTTGTTTCTTTTTGTTCTCACATTAATGTCAGCAATAACGAAGACCTGCAGCAGAAGAAACCATAAAAAAAATATAAAAAGAGCTGGAGATGGCTTTTTAGTGGTGAGCTGGAAACCTTGCAGGGAGCCAGGAAGGAGGGCAGGATGAGAGGAGTCTGTCAACTTCTCCTGGTCGGCTTCTGTTTTCACTCGCCTCAGACTGAGAGGAGCAAATGGGCCTAATTTCACACTGGCTATGTGCGACTGTCTGTTGCTGTCTAGGGGTGTGAGCAGGAATTAGATCTATGGTTTGCAGCCCTTCATCCCTTCCCAGACAGACTTGTTCCGGCTCAGAGGCGCTGCCTAATCCGCACCTCTCTCCCGCTTGCACTCCCGGAAAATGACTTCACACAGCTGTCTAAAACACGCAACGCAGCAATTCTCGTCTGACTGAACTCTCCTCTCCTGAAAGAAAGAAGCAGACCTCCCATAGCTCATTTAACATACCGAATTCCACCCTAAAGCCCACACTATCCCCTCCTTCACCAACCCTCTAATAAAAGGAAATGAAAACAGAGACAACAACAGGAGTCCTGCTTGACTCAAAGGACATTTTGTTTTCTCTAGAGAGCTTTCCAATCAGAACCATAGTGATTGGGTTTCAGTGACACGTACAGCTGTGGACGTAGTTGTTGGCACGACTAGTACAGATGTGTAGAACATACCTAAAAATCAATTAGCATGGAGGAAATAGAAGATGGATGACAATGGTTTTTCAAAAAGAGCTCCAGTAGCAAAAAACATCTGACTTCCTGGTAAAAATGTCACTGTTGAGTTAACCAAAACTGTACTGGGACATTACCCAGAATTGTGTTTTTGTTAAAGCTCTATTTTTTTTTGACCACACCTATGGCTTTTATTGAACAGTTAATCTACATGAATAAGGACGGAGAGACTAGGAAGACCTTCCCCATACTATGAATCAAACCAGGGACAACTGTAGCCTCTGTATACTGAGCCATTAGGTTCCCATCTGAAGAGAATCTCACAGCCAGGACAAGTGATGGCGTAATTCTTACTGTCCGTCACTTTCCATGATGCATTGCTGAGCTGGACCTCAGTTCAGACAGCAAGTTAGCCGTGACATTTTGAGATGAAGAATATCAGCAGAAAGAGACCTACGACCGTTCAGGGAGACATAAGGAACAGGTTGACCACTAGAGATGAGGCATGGCTGACGTAGAACTGGTGAGACTCATTGACTGAATTAACTACAGCTGAGTGAAGACAGGGACTGAGGAGCAGACTGGACAGACAGAGATCTGGGTACCACAGAAAACAAGAAAGAGAAACTAAAGACTAAAAAACTAAAGCAACAGAAAACTCTGATAAGACAAAATTAAAATCAACGAAGTCCTGCATTTTTTCTTCTAAAGTCTGTGTAAAGATTCTAAAAAGGATGTCATTCCGGACTTAATATATATACCAGAACATTTTCAGACCACAGCATCAAACCAGAAACATGACCTTATTGGGTATTTTAATATGATAGTAATCCAGAACTAATGGCCATAACAACACAAGAATGCTTCATTAGATACAAATCAATCTCGCTCCGTGGTCATCTCAGCCTCCAGACCTGAATGCTGTAAAGGATCAGTGGACCAAGCTAAAGAAAAGAATGGATCAGGCAGCACTTTAGAGATCTGTTTACACGGTGCAGCGTGATAACTGATGTTTACTGGTATTATACATGTTTCTCTACCCTTCCAAATGCTGACATTGTGTTTCTCTGCTTCAGTCACCCTGCCCACAATCCTGCGCTGCATCACTAAAACCATATCATCCAAACAAATCCTAGATGACAAAACCAAATGTAGAGAAACAAATATCAGCCCAGTTTTGGTTATAGGACCAACAATATGTTAAAGAATGACGTTCAATACCTACACATTGTCTGTAGCGTATTTCTATGGTTTACCCATGAGAACTGTTACAGAAGAATAAATGCAGTCCTTTTGGGAAAGGCTACAGAAGTGGCAAGAATGATCTAGCTGCTAATTTGGTTAAAAACTATTATATCTTGGTATATTCTCTTAGCTGAAGAAAAGCTCTTAATCAGGGTCCGATTTTTTCCCCACAGCTCTTTCACACCTTTACCTGGGGCGCCAACAAATTGCTTCATGTCTGTATACAACACTGTTGAAAGGCAGAAGTTGGTTTGCATCGTTACTGGTATCCGGGCTCTTCCTGGCCCTCTCCATGAGACCAAGAGGACGAGAAGTGATTCAGCCTGAAAGGCAATTCACAGGGAGGACTCTGAGAACACAAACCTATGTGCGTTCTCACATTAAGACAACCATGTTTTAGCCAGGTGGTTTCTTCTCATACACAATCATCCAGCACAGACGAGGCTGCGCAGAGTGCTTCTCCCAGGCACAGCGGCCCACTTGGGTCACCAGGGATAATGCCTGATCCACTCAGACAAACACTCAAGCCTCGAGGACAGGAAACACTAAGAGGTCTTTCTTCTAAACCAGACTGTACCTGAAGTCTTTCATGGGGTTTTAATGTTTATTCCACCTACTAGTCTCTGCAGTGATGAGCTGTGCTGCATAGATTTGTCCTTTGACAGAGCTGGCACTATAAACAATGCCGCTGCAACTAAAAAGAGGGGAAAAAAATGGTACTACGGGGTGTTTTTCTGTTTTTAGGCATGTTTTAGAGCAAACAAATTTTTATGTCATTTAACAATAAAATTAATTTAAATTACAAACTGCAGTTTCATTCTAGTAAAGAAAAATATGCACATCAACCTGGGATCATGTCAAAAAGCCAAATAACTGGCTGAGCGTGTAAAACAGACATTGCCGGTGGGGGAACCGTTTTAATTTAGCCACATTTAACCATGAGAAGCATGAAGATCATGTTCTGCTGAATATCATGTCACATCAACTCAATCAGACTTTAGACATTGACAAGGCCGTTCCAAAACCATACATGGAGGTGGATTTGTGAGTGGATTAGTAGCCAAATTAACGCAAAACTTCTCGATCGGATTTAAATGTATTCAGCCTAAACAGTGTAATGTGATGTAAACTCATTATTTACATGGGCACAAAGTGAATTCATTTGACCATGACATGACCCCCACCCCAGCTTGTTTACCTCATAGAAGCTCTTTAAAATGCAGTGTTGTCTAATTTCCTTTACCCAACCACTGGAAAATAAATTTAATTTCTGCTTCATCTTGGGGTTTTTTGGGAGCTCCTAGATGAAATGTGGATTTTCGCTATAGGTAGACAATCGTAGGAAGGTTCATGACTGTTCCAAGTTTCTCGTTTTGTAAACAATAACTCTCACTGTCCACTCTACTAAGGCACATATTTTTTTATTATATCTATTCCCAAACGTCTTTATATCAGGAATTAACGAATAGCTTAATCTCTTAGTGTTCAGGCCAAGGTTTGGCAAGAGATAACTGCCAAACCAACCTTTTGTGGTTTGGTAGTAAATCCTTGTTTTTGGGTTTACAAAAAGAGGAAGTTTAAAATCAGCAAGATCCAGATTTTTTTCATGAAGTTAGAGTAACAACGAAATCTCAAACATTGACCTGAGATCTGGTTGGTTTGGCTTCTTGAATTTCTCCTACCGTCTCCACTTCTGAGCTAGTTTTGAATGAGGCCAGGAGAAATTTGTGACATTATGACGTATTTTTGAATCCATCCCAGGTGTAACAGCGACTTATCTGCTTCTTTTAAGTGAGGATCACAGTTTTCTGGGCAACAACAAAAACTTCCTAGAGATGTGTTGAAGTGCAAGGTCCAATTTTTATCTTTGAAAAGTACTAGAGAGTAAAATGTTCACCACTGATCTTCATCAATAAAAGATACTCAACTTTGACCAAAAAAGCATGTATGGAGGCAAGTACTTTGTGATTTTATTTCTACGAAAACTGGTAAAAGTAACAGCAGCAAAACGTTTTTTTAAACACCTCACAGCTAAAACATTTCTACCCCGGCGGCTGATGATGAGAAACAGTAACGTCCTCAAGAGCTGCTAGTAGTGCGAAACAAATGATATTACAAGTAAAAGGAGAGAGATTAAGGCTAATATGGAATGGTGGAGAGGGGACAGAGGGGTGATTTATTCCTTCATGGCCTTTTGACACTAAATTAAACTGTTAAGTCCATTCCCCAGTGCCAGCTAGTTATCTTTCCAGGCTAATTTAACACTATAATTTATATTCCATATAAAATACATCCTGATGTGGTGCTGTCAAGACTGTACATCATTTGCAGAGAGTGCTCCAGTTTCAGTGAAAAGGACAGAATTAGATCATATTCATGATGCAATTAAACACTTCAGTGAGAATCGATGTAAAACCGATGAGCCCTGAAAACAATGCATATGGCTGAGAACATTAGAACACATTACCTTCCCTCGGATCCCTCGCTCCACGGGCGCAATTTAAAATCCTCCACTACTCCACTCTCCATCTCTCCAGATTCATAACGCGCGGCGATAATAAATGAATTTTTCACAAAATTATTCAACTACTAAATTGCCCATGGTAACCGGGTATCAGATGAAAGTGATGTGAATTATTAAGCAGGGAAACTGTTTGTTCTCGCCAGGGGTGTAATAAACGGCCAAACGAGGAGGAGAATGGCCGAAAGCGGCCCAGGTTGTGAGAACAAGTAGACTTCATAATAAACGTCGGTGTTGACGTAGAGATGGGGGAAGTCTGTCTCCGGCCGCGGCCTCCAGCTGTGATGATGGTATCGACCCGAGAACCATGGTTGCACCAGCTTGCCCCATTTTACACAACCACGCAGACGATGCAAGGGACCACACACATCAGCTCTGAGACGCTAGCGATCACATCCTGCTCCTCTACACGGAGAACCGTCATGAACTGATCGGCTCAGATCCACTGAGGTTAAACTACCGTGTATAAGGAGGTCAAAATCCAGTAAGACATTTACCTTCATGATGTTTCTATGGCTTAAAGCACTTCCAGTAAAATACCAGGGAGGTGCAGAATTAATCGTACGTGGGTGGAAGAGTTCAGTCTCAACTGGAGTCTTGTTTGGTCTGGCCGAGAGGAAAGACCAAGTCTGATGATTAGAAATCTGTTCAAAATTCAGAAATGTAATTTTTCCTGATTTGTCATACAACTAATTAAATGCGACCGCCATCAGATCTTTGTGGAGATGTTTTACGACTAAAGCACCGCAATATTTAGGGAAGTAACATTAGATTGTAACGGGAACAAGATCACGACAAGATGAAGGAAGCGAAGAATAAAATAAAACTTGGCACTGCTTGCTTCAGACAATGTTCACGTCCAGATTTACCACATCTTCTACTGGTGCAGAATTGTGATGCATGTCCAGCATTAATGATCTGACTATAGACACTTTAAAATATACATCTTGGATATGTAATTGAATTAGAACTACATACAAAAGTGTCATAAATCAGGTTTCCATACTTGGTTGAGATTTGAGATCTGAATTAAGCCGTTCACACGGTCACTAAGAAGTTGAAAATTGGTCGTATGTTTGGCCCAATTTTTAAACGTCTGGCTCACAGTTCCCTGCAGTGTGAACATTATCAGTCATGGCACGGAGGTTAAAGACCTTGTTTCCTCGCACTGATCGTCAACCCGGTGGAAGATTTTCTAAGTTGGTGTTTTTATTAAACACCACCTGGTAAAGGTCTTCTGAGAAACAAACACAAATACAGCATTAATTGGGTGTTTATTCCATTTTTGCCTAAATCTGAAACAATAGTCTAATTGTAAACTTTGATAAAAGTGTAATAATCAATATTTTATTGTAGTGTAAGAAAGGAATATCTGTTAGGAATGAAGTTGAATATAAATGTTTTATCATTCTGTTTATCTACAGTAGGGCTGAAACTAATGAATATTTTCATAATCGATTAATCTGTCGATTACTTTTACGATTAATCAATTAATCGCTTTTTATTATGAATTTTCTTTAGCCTTTACTTTCCCATATAAGCTATCAACAACGTATATTCATTAGGAAATCACAAGAGAATTGCACCGTTAACTGCAATTTATTTAACTTAATTTAAAGGAACAAATGAGCTCAACAGTGTAAAATTATTTGTTCATTTTTAGGCATAAAATACAAAAATGAGGTAAAATTTTAAACTTATTGAGTGTTCAGCATATTAACAAAAATACCAGCCCTTATTATGCTCTACATTTAAATTCACATTTTATCTTTATTCTGAATGTTCAACAGGAGGCTGACTAAGTTTGGCATTATTTTTACAAATAATATATGAACTTGTGTCTCTACCAGCATGTTTAGAACAGAGTTAGTAAGTGGTAGACATTGCTGGGGGTGGGTGCCTTGTTCCACATGTATTTGTTTATTGTTGCTTATTTCTGCAGAATAAACCCAAGATGACGAAATAAGTATGGATGAAAAGTAACAAAGCTGCAGACATATCTGCAATACTTCATTATTATTGACTAAAATCATTAACATTATTATTAACAGTATTTAGCGCGTTTATTTTCTTATTAGCTTTCGATTATTTTACGGCGCTGTTTCATCCTCTCCCGCTTCAACTCCGTTCACTTAGAAAAGTCTTTTGGAAATTGTTGCGCTCGTCCATCTGGCTGAAGTCAAATGTGTTTGTGCCGCCATGAGTGTGGTATCTTAGGCAAAACAAGGCTAACGATTTGCTGATTTCTCCTTCTACAGCTCCACCGGTAGATTACAGAATTGGGTAGCTCATTAGTGCCACATATTGACCCCAGATATAACAGATTGTGTTAAAAATAGACTGACTACAGTAAAACGCGATTATAGAGCAACTAACTGATTACTAAATTGGTTGTAAACTATTTTAATAATCGATTAATTATCTACAGATTAATGTATTGGTCCGTGCCTAATGCACTGACTCACAAAAGCTGGAATAATTTTTGTTAGAAACCTAACAAAAATGCAGTATTTGAGGCCTAATTTGCATTTATAAAAGCGTTGTCATAGCTAATAACAAAACACTTGTCCACTTTTTAAAGGCCTCACTTGTCGATAGAGAACGTGGACATTCCAATTGAAATTTCTACGTTAAGCAAAGGGCAAAGATGCAGCAACTTGTAACCATTTCAGATGGGATGAGTCTGCCTCTCCAACTGAAACAGTAATTATGTTTAATGGCCCTTTAATCTGTCCATCGGTTGAGAGGTGAGCAGCCGGGTCAGCGTAAAGTGCTCCCGGTGTCGCTGCGTGTCAGGTACGGTCGGTGAGGGGCGAGTTGCTCCACGAGGAGTGCCTGGCTTCAGCGCGCCACATTGAGATATGTGCCTCCCCCCCTGCATGCATTAGTCAACACATCTTCCACCTGCTGACCTCCTCATGCAGAAAAGCGCTAACAGCGTTGCCGCACGTCACGGGCGAGCAAAGGAGTTAGCAGACAAGAGAAAAACTGTGTGGGCACTTGACAGGTTCGATCTCATTTGGCAAAATCCTAATAACGCAGGACAGGATAGCTGATGTACAACTCCGGGCTAGAAGTCCCATTTAGGGACACGCCGATCAAGGGTTCACGTCCAAACTGATATTTTTCACAACATCGAACTGCTGGTTTCAATTTCAGCCGATTCTTAGTTCCCTTTCAGACAAATGAGTGGCAATCTTTTTTTTTCTATCCTTGCTGCCATGAACGTTTATAATTTATATTAAGGAGCAGAGGAGACTTCCCGTTGTGTGTTAGACAGATTTCCCTGTAGAACAGGATTTTGTTGATGTAAAACAAAAGCAAAGCTATTACAGCTGCCATTTTAAACTGTCTTTAGAAATTTATATTAGCAATTAGTGAGATTAGGATTAATCACTGTGTTTATTCCCTAGCCAACCGATCGCACAACTCCCAAAGAGTGCCAGATAGCTGCTTCATAACAGAGAGAAGGTAACAACTGAGCAAACTTGCTGATTTATCAATCAGCGCTCCTGTGATCTGCCAAAGATAGACAGGTAAAACAGGTTCAAACTGACAAGTATCTTCATTTTAATCCCAAAAAAGAGTTCTTGGTTATAAACTGCTGCGTTTTCAATAGAATCTTGTAAAATTTTGTGGATCTGCTGACTTAATTTTTAGACACCTCACTGATACACAAAATACCTTTAACACGCCAAGCTATTGCTTGTTTTTTGTTTTGTTTGTTTTTTACGTTTTTGTCATTTCCCATATGTTGGTCTAATGTGGGGGTCCATCAAACCACAGATGATTACTCTTCATCTCTTTATTCTTTATGGCGACTGTTGTTCAGCTGCGTTAGCCACTTAAATCCAGACCTCAATGTGTATGTGTTTTATTTTCATTTAGCACTAAATAATGACTTCCTTGTTAACATGTAAACTAATTTACAGCTAGATAATCCCACCTCTTGGCCGATTCGGTTAATCTGTGACTATTACAATGTTGCTTCGGACTTTGAGGAGATGACTGAAGATTTTGAAACCTTAAAAGAGTTCATTACCAAAGATATCTCAGGCTACAAAATACAAAACGATGGTCAGCAGTTAAGGGTTGATTACTGTGAAGAGTATGTGAAGACATTCTGAGAAATTACTTTTAATTTCAGAAGCCAAAGCTATGGGACATTTCAGGCTTTTATGTGTCCTTTTTTTCTTTATATTCTGAAGATTTATTCAAGTTTAGACTTAAGGTTATGCATGCTCTCTTTAAAAATCCCAGGTTATGTTCCCAACACGCCATGACAACCACAGCTGCCTTAAAACGCAGACTAAACCACAGAGTAGGAAGACGGCAGGAGGTTAATCTCAAACAGTAACAGCAATCGGCCGGCACAAAAACAAGGCTGAACAAATGGTACCTTTGGACCCGGAGTCCTTTGTACCCGGCACAGGCACACAGCTACCTTACAGCACGGTGGAGATCAAGCTCCCGGTCCAAGCTATGCATCTGCACTTGCTGTATTTGTTATCTTGGACAGGCATTCTCCCTCACCGTTCCTCCAGTTAAATAGAGGGGGGGGGGTGGCGACCACTCTCAGACCTGCTCCTGTTGTTCCCTCAGCTGTCAACACTTCTCGCAGACTTCACCCCCGCCTAACCACATCGATCCGGAGAAGTGACTGCCGTTCGCTTTATGATAGCCTCGTTTCGTTCTCGCGGCCGGGCTTTTTTCTCAGCCGCCTAATCAGACCGCCTTGCCTGGACAACAACAGAGCCATTGTCTCTTGAAGTGAAAGAGGCAGCGGATCACTGAATCCCTTTCCACTTCCTCGCTTTATTAGCCCTGCGGCACACACTACTGTTTATACTGGTGGGGTTTTCTGTGTTTGCTGAGAACAATTACAGTATGACAAATGATCCGTCAATGCCATCTATCAGGCCCGAGCTGACAGGAATCCTATAGGCAGGGCAGCAATTCATCCCCTGCTCCCCATCTCTGGGGTCCCATGCTTTAGTATCCATGACAACCAGCAAGCCACTTGCCACGCTTGCCACTTCACAGTGAGAGATGAGCGCCCGTGAGTGGCTTTGAAAATTAGCCTTTGACAACCCCGTGTTCCACCAGGCTCCCACCCTGCTAGACTGAAGTCCGGCCTGCTTTTGCTGGCGCTGGGGAGGGGGGGTCCGATGGTCCAGAGCCCTTTGTGAAATCAGGTTCATGCCAAGAAGAAGAAGATAAAAGAAAAGAGAGAGAGAGAAGCTGGTCGCAGCTATAAACACACTTGCCTTGGTCTCACGGTGTTAGTTTTATTATGCTCCAGCAATACGATTCTCAACATTAACCTCGCAGCTACTGCCACGGTCCAAGGCTGGAAATGGAAGAGAAGCAACAACCTGGCAAGCTCCCATAAAAACCTGGTAAAAATAAAAATACGGGTGAAGAGAGGAAGCAGAGGGGAACTTTCAGGCAGCTTCCTGAACTTTCCAAATCATGTTCTGCAAAAATTGTGTTGGAACGAAAGATAACACTTTAAGTTTGAAGCGTTTGTCAAGATGTTGCAGGTCACTGCATTTGAAATGGAAAAAAAAACCTATTCGTGCAATGAATATGCAATGCTTTGCTGAAGTAAATTTTTCACAAATGTTCACAAAACCACCAATTTCAGTAGACTTTATTCTTTTCCTTTGTTTGCTTTTCTTATAAAACATCTTTGTAGTCTATCCACAGATTCTGATTCTGGTTAAGGTCTGGGGTATGACTGGACCAGTTTACCACATAAACAGGCTCTAATCTAAAACGTTCCCCTGTAGCATCGGTGGTTACAAAGTGGTTCCAGCGTGAACTGTGATCCAACTCGAGAATAACATGCAAATAATAAAATGAATAATTTTTATTTAGTAAAAAGAAACTAAAAAATTTACCAGTGTGGAAATTTAAAAGATCTTTGGATTGTTGAATTATCTAAAGATCTAGAAACACTTGGCTTCCGTCTGGAGCTTTCCACGAATGAAATAGTTATTCTGCCTTAATTTTTTCAAACCGAGGCTCCTACAACGTGCTGTACCTCAACTCTTCAAACATGGACTAGACTATCCTACAAGTACAACTCAGTTTTGAACTGAGAAGTACAATCGGAAGAAGTATTCAAAAGCCGCTTCATCTGTTGTACGTTAAAATCGTGTTTAACAGGATTTAAACCAGAATCCTGGAAGGTCAACTCGCAATAGTCCAATATTTTTCCTCTTAGACATTCTTGGGTGTTTTTAAGCTGCATCTTTTGTGTCATTCTGTTGAAAGACCTTTGCCTGACTTGAAGTTTCCTGACATTGGGCAGCACATTTTTTCTCCAGAATGACTTGATACTCTTTTGACTGCATGTTTTACAGCATCATGCACAGATGAAGTAAAGCAGAGAATAACCTAGCCAGCTCCATGTTTCACAGTAGGACCTGTGTTCCTTTCATGGTCCTCTTCTTTTGTTTAGCCAAAACAAATGACTTCCAAGCAAATGACTTCTTCTAATGTGTTTAGCCAAAAGCTCCAATTTCGACTCAAGTGTCCAAAGGACATTCTCCTGGAAACCTTATCATTTCTCAATGGAAAACTCCGGACGTGCTGTTTCTTTATTTTTTATTCAGTTTTCCTACAGCCAGGAAGGTTGGACCTTAAGGCGCTGAATAATATGTGAAACTGTAGCGACAGTGGAATCAAGCTGGTTGGATTTTTTTTTTTTCAAAATTCCTGGGACATTTTTGCTTTCCACAATCCCCGTTTAATGCACTTCACACCAAACAGCGCAGTGAATATTTGTAACACAATAACTATACAGAGTGACTGATTTCAAGCTCTACGAGATGCTTATAATGCTAATTAGAAGACAGTTTAACATGTCCCTAAGGTCAATTTCTGATTTTCAGAGCTGGTTGTTTAGAATTAGCTTTGTGTTATTTCGGTGACCGTTGTGCAATTTTTGTTGAGCAAGTTTATCGAAATGACCAACAACACAGGCTCCATAAGATGTGTTAAGGAAATGCAACCGAGCTTCAACACAAACTACACGTAGGTTGATTAGCGGTGAGATGTTGCGGCTCTGCTGAATTCGAGAGACGCTTCCATGGGTTTTGCATTAAACTCCACTTGGCAGGCGTGGCTCATGTTACCATGAAAGAAACAAACAAGGCTGTGCAAACAGGTCAGATGCTACGGTTTTTTTCGGATTGTCATTAATCATATTTGGAGAGACATTAAAGGGAAAGGAGGGAAAACGTGCTCCAGCACCAGGAGGTAAGGGTGTCAACTGATATATCCCAGCACTGACATACAGCAGCACCAGGAAGCTCATTGATGTGGCAGCGTCTCATTTTTGCCAGTTTAGAAGCAGACAGTTTTGCAGCGCCTTGCGGTTCTTAATTATCTTCCGACTTTGTCTAATTCAATCAACACAAGTCAGATCTGGCTGCGAAATGGCACTCTCATCCCCTCAAGCTCAGCGAGTCAAAAAACAAAAAAAACAAAAAAAACACTGAACAAGTGGAACAGTCAAAGTGACAAAATGGCATAGCACATGACAAACAACTGCTATTTTAACTCCCGCGCTGGATTCTCACTCACAGCTAAGCGGATGAAGGCAGGCTGGGGGAGCAGCCAGTCAGATTTTTGTTTTAGGACACAAGGCTGCTTAAGCGGAGAAGGCAAATCCAAGTGATGACACTGCAGAAGAAGCCCCGCTGAGGATTGTGAGGTCACTCTTAGGTTACTTTTGTACAATGCAAAAAAAATTAAATACAGGCAAAAACGTAAAAATCAAGCATGCAAAATGAGGACCTGCAATTAGGACTACTAAATAGTTTGCACTTATATCGTCATCCAAGAGTTTTGATCTTATACATTTAGCCAGTAGGACAGAGTCTCATGGAAAGCAAAAGCTCACACCGGACACAAAGAGCATTGATAAGATGCTAAAAGTCACACAGAGCAGGAAGCACATATTAGAAGAAAAGAGGAGGACAGGCGTACATTCCAGCCAAATTGTCCTTTCTATATTTATCAATATTATCACCATCACAAGACTTTCTGATGCATTTCTAATGCAGCTCTACATGCAACCCCAGTGCAGATGCAAAACGATAATTTCATCATTGGGATGGATTTATAGATACAGGATAACATTTTATTTTGTTACCGAATCCTGAAGCTAACAGATTCTTGGATACCAATGATAACGACATTTTAATAAGTCTTATTGGAATGTGGGATGATCGCAGCATTTATTGGCGTTTCTAAAATTTGCATGATTTCAAGTCCTTTACCAGTAATGCAAGTCTCACCGAATCCCAAAAACCGGCGTCTGTACGGCTTTGACTTTAAAAATGTTCAAAATATAACATTTTAGCCTTCTCTATTGAGAATGAGGAAATGTTGCTGCCTGTTTATGAGAGAGCAGTCGCTGCTGATTATGGCTTAAGCGTTTCAAAACAAAGACAAAACAGCTACTGAACTGACATTTAAAAGACTTTGTGTGCTTAATATATTCAATTTGAAACTGCAGTCTGCTTTTTCGTCGATGGAGAATAAGACCCTTGTCTCAAACCTTGTCTTAAGGTCAGAAAGGGTAAAACGATAATACAGTCCATCTTCCTGTTAAGATCAGCTCTACGCTTTAACAAAACCATTAAAAGCAAAGAAATGAGATTGGATTTTTGAGTTTTGGACATGCTGGCCGGCACCCACGACAAGTCAAACTGAAAAGCCACCCCAATTTATTTGGTTAAGACAATAACTTCAAACCAAAAGGTGTAAGAGATGCTATGAATCTACAGTTTTTGGATCCAACGAGTGGCTGCTGACTCGTCTTGTGTGGACTCGTTCTCAGACGCTGCGTGTGGAATTTAAAGGTTATTAAGGATTAAACTATTTGTCAATTTGCATTCCAAAAAAGTGAATGGCATAATGAGTGGAGGTGGGTATGACTGAGGCGCTCCCTCCCTAAAATCCTTCCCCACATCAACACTACTCCCAGCCATTCACCTCCCGTCTTATTCCGAGGGCCACAGCGTTATTAGATTCTGACATTATTAGCTCAAATAGCAGAGAGGCCCTGCTGTCATTATAAAGCCTTTACTTTTCGCACTTGCTGCCAAATGTGTTTTGCACCAGCTACATGCTGCCAAAGCCCACAATGGCAGATTAGCGGGGCCCTTCTCTTGTTGCCGCGGAGGTTAATGTAAAGCGACAGGGCTAAGTCCGCTCCGATTAAGTATGCTGGGAGATATTGCGGCGGTTTGTTACATCAGATCGTTATTGGATTAAACGGCACGCACAACAATGAAAGTTTAATTTTCATTTCGGCAGGAATATAAAAACAGCCGCTTCGTCGGAACAAGGAGAAACTGCTTGTACTCGCTTCCCCTTCATCAACCACCAAAGCACCAGGCATGAGGAGGGGGGGAGGTGATGCTAAGTGAGGATGTCAACCTTTAGATCTTCCCAATATCCCCACTGTAATACATGTATTATTAATAATCCAGGGAAAACAGACTGCCATTCAAAAACCAGGATTTGACAAACTGAAACATGAAGTATGTATTGTCGTCCCTGGTAACTCCGCAGTTAATGTTTATTGGTGATGGCTGCACTGCTGCTTTGCATGGAGTACCACCCTGTAATCCAGCGCTAAGAGGTCCTTCTACGTGACCAATAAGCTGTTCTTGATCCTCACATTCATCCATTAGCCTATCCAATTTTTATGAACCTGCTCTTTATTAGATGAGCCATCAGCTGTCTATATCTGGCTGAATTATGGACCTCCTCATATGGGCGGTGACGCTCCCCGTTTTCCCAGAAGACTGTGTCGTGCTGGGACCAGGTTGAGTGAACCCAAGGCCCGGCATGCGGGAGGAGGAGTAGGACTGGGCTGGGCTGAACCTGCCAGTCTCCTGGGGTATTCCCCACTGTCCCGTTATCTCCGATAAATCTCAGTGCTTTACGATTAGGTACATAAAATGAGTCATAGATCTGGACAGTAAATAAGAGCTTGTCAGTGGGGCTGACGCCAGGCTCCAGCTCCACCTCCACCCTCCTCCTCGGCTGGATAGTCCCCCTGTACCCTCGCCATCAGACCGACGCTATTGAGCTGTGGCCAAAAAGGCTCCAATAAATAAGCCTGATATTTCCCATAGGAGCTCTAAGGTGCCACCCTGAAGCATGCTTGAGTATGCCGCACAAACAAAAAGTGTCCAGCCTCAGAAAGGGAAGACAGTCCGGACATTGATACCGCTTCATTTCATAACGCTCAAAATGGTATTCGGCCCTTGTTGCTAATTACTTCTTCAGATAGAAAGGCCAGGAAGTCAATGGATCAATCCATTTCAAGTTTATTCAAACTGTATGGTAGACTCTGATGTCTCTTAATGGACCTTTAATCCATACTCGCAATTACGTATGCAAAACCTCCCATTAAGTAACTCCACTAACAGCGAATTTACTCTTTTCAGGAAGCATCTTCCACCAGACCGGAGCAGGATGACCTGCAGGAGGAATGATTCTCTCCAAAACGCACAAACACAATGATAGACACTTCCTCCGGAGCCCCAGCTAATCATTGTTGCCAGCCGGTTTACACTGGTCCAAAAATGACTCCCTAAATGACCACCCTCGCATATTAAACAGGCGAAGAGACAACAGGGACGCAGTGTTCGAGGGATCAGTGGAACACCGGCAGCGTTGTTGGTCCGGGGAGAGGAGGACTCTAATAACACTGCATGTCCAGATGGAAATCACTAGGAGCATATTAAACAGGATTATATCACAGTTAATTATGCCTAGGCCTGTATAAGAGTATTGCCATACGATAACCTAAATATTGCCATACAAAGGCAAAAAACATGATGTTTTTTGGATTTTTATTAAACGCAGTGATTAAAAGCAGCAATAATACTCACTACTGATAAATTGGATTATTGATTACTATAATTATGTCACCAAAACATTTGAAATTACTTTGATTTAAGGTTTAAAGCCATTATCTCAGAGAACAGCAAACCTTTTTTGCCGTTCTGGAAGTGTATTCCCAAAAATATTTACCCGCCCCGTCCAAATTATATGTTTTAAATGTTTCAACAAGATTCATGCCCACAGGTGTCCAGCTTGTGGGCACGCAGACCGATTCCAGGGGTCGCCGTCAGAACTCCAGTGTGCTACCATGAAACGGTATCACACTTAGATCAGTCCTTTTGTAAGAACGTCCTTGCGAATAAATATTTTACTGGCAGCTTTTAGTTGTCCCATGAAAAGTAAGTGGTAGGAAAGGACAACAACTCAGCCAAAACAGGGAAGGTTGCCTAAAAATAGAAATCACAAACAGAAACTGAGCAAACTGCATTCCTTCAAACCTTATGTGGCCTTTAAATTGGCTCAACAACCGTGTGCAGAAAACATCAGCTGCATCCAAGTCTTAAAGCATCAGACAACGTAAAGAATGACTCTGGAGCACATGTGTGAAATTAGACTTTAGGAGCCTGAGTCCCGAAACAGCACCAGATCACATGGAAAGATCCTTAGCAGGGACCTATGTGGATGAGGAGGTAGGTGGGCCGGACGTGGGACACATCAAAAAGTTGCACGACATCACCAATGCGCAGCAAACAGTGTTTTCCAGACTGATGAATCATTTTTTTCCCGTCTGTGTTCGCAGTAAGCAGGCCTATGCCAATATTTTTGTTTATTCTGGTAGTTTTCGTCCATCGTCTCTCCTCAGAAGTAACACCTATGGAGGAACGTATCAGAAAAATTCAATAGACACCCCCTTGAGCATTACGAGCAGCACAAAACAGTTCATGCGTCTCTGAAGGCAAGCCTTCTCTTGACCATGTAACGTATTATTCTTTTGTATTTTTTTTCATTCATTCTACATTTATTTGGACTGAGATTTACCATTCAGTGCAAAAAACTTACAACCAAAAAAAAAAAGAAACAGCAGCATACCGAGGACATTTCCAGTCACTCCTGTAACTTCTCTCAAATCCCACTCAAATGGTTTTTGTGTTTTCTTTAACAGAGCCACAACCTTAGTACACAGTTAGTGCATGATAACACTACCTGGACGCTAATGCCAACAATTCACAAGTCATTCTGAAAACTGTTTAACAAAAACCTCCTGCAGCCATTCTGCACCAAACCAAAGCTTATTTCTACCAAAACAGAAAATAAGAGCCCATCAGAAGAAGTGGGAATGGAGAAGAAGAGATTGCACAACTGCAGGCATACAATCAGCTAAGGATTTCAAATCTCGCCTAGTTTGTACAGTTCTATTATGGGCAAGCCAAACAGGGGGGATAAATGAGGTGGGGGGACGCCATTGGCACAGCATCAAATATTCTAAACATTTTCATTCATTTTCAATAATACTAGTTCCTATTGAAAGCATTGCTGCTTTTGGCATGAGTTTGATGTTAAGACAGGAGATTAAGTCAGAGCTTCATAGGAGCCTTGCTTCTGAATTACAACTATCTAAGTGGAGCACCAAAACACATGGCCTTTTATGAGTTTTTGATCTCCCTCTGTCCTGAAATGTTGTTCATAACACTGTAGACGTTAGAAACTATAAAACACAGCTATGAAGTAATGTCTGAATGTCTTCCAAGGACTGAAAGTGTGTGGTGTAACAGATGACACACGGAAGAACAATGACGAGTATGGCTCGAAGCAACAGAGTGCCAGTGTGAAGTCTATGCACCAGCCTGTCATTCATCCTGTGTGCTGCTGCACCACCATGGTTTTCATTATGAAGCAGGCTGACTCGATCATGTTAATGAGCAAACATGACATCAAGTGATCTATGTCATTTGTAACGTTATAAATCAGCTGTTCTGTTTTCATGCATTACGTCACACAGCGCAATTAATGCTGATACACGGCGAAAAGGTTGCATTGCATTTGTTAGCTCGCGTCAAAATGTCCTTGCAAGTGACTTGATGACATATTTGCCTCCAAGGAATGTAAATATTTCATCAAGGTGTGATATTAGAGGCCCATGTTCCGGATGGACGTTGGTATTGGCCTCTCTCACTCCAGAAAAAAAAAACCACACATTTATGCTTGTCCTCCTTCACTATGTTTGAGTTTTTAGGTTTTATGTTTTACATGGATGTAAGGATGCCCAGTTAGGATTTATGGAGAACAGCTTTTCGTGGAAGAAAGGATTCCTTTTCTGTCTGCGGAATCAGACAAGAAGAGAGACGCAGTGGCAAAGTAAAGCACTTCCATTTTTTTGGAACAATATTACCAAAAACAGTTCAATTGTTATGTAAAATGATCGATAATACACCATTATTGGGCTAATGGTTAATGTATAGACTAGAATTTTGAGCCAATGTGATTCATCAGACAGAATGTAGGTAAACAATAAAGTCTTAAAATTGCAGTTCACTTATTTATGGTTGGAGCTCAGAAGTATAGAAAGAATTTTCTTTGAGCTTGTGATTGGAGCTGGAGTAGGTTTTAATCGCAGAGCGAAGTAACCTAAGAGGTGTGGGTTGGGCTTAAACTAGATTCAATGGTAAAGCGAGGAATTATGGAGTAAGATCATTGTCAAAAAGGTGTATGCAAAACTCTGACATTCGTATTTGTATTTATATGTCAGTAAAGTTCTTGTACTTAAAACTCTTGTTTTTATGCGAGTATAAATCTAAAATCTGGGAAGACAGTGGACCGGTTGGAGCAACAGCCTCAGGTGAAGCATCACAGGTAAGATCAATATATATATATATATACGTCTATGAAAACAAGTGGTTGCTCCACCCCGTCCACTGTCTTCCGCCATCTTTAAATTTAGAGCGGGCTGTGTTTAATGTGATCGCGGATTGATTATTCCGCCCTGTGACGTCATCGTAACAATTTTTTACCCGTACCGAGAAAGTTAAATTCGTGTCCACAGAGAAAAGAAGAGTTTGTAGTATAAATTAGAGTTGTATTCATAAGAATTTGCACTCAAAGCTTTTAGATTTATCTCTCAGTCCCACAAATATTTCAGCAGAATTTTGGGTACAAGAACTTTGACATATACATACAAATATGAATGTTACAGTTGTGCATACACCTTTTTGACAGTGATCTTACTCCATAAGAAATGCGCCGTGCTTTCGGACATCCTGGGCAACGGGCCGGTAACCGACCACGTCCAAGAACTTGACATCATTGATTTCTCAAAGCATCAGAGTCTGAATCAACAGGGATGTAACCCCAAGCTAGCAGCTAGCATGCTTCATGGACCTCAGCTGTAAGATCCTATAGTGGGGAGAATGTCTAAACTGGGACATGGTGCAGCTATGAGAGTGGAAACCATGGAAACTGAACGTACACAGGCAGAAGGGCATCATTGCTGATCAGAAAGTTACAGCGATCTGACGTGCTGCGTTATCTACAAACAAAGTAGGGTTGGTCTTCAGCTGGTGTTATTTAGCACACACAAAATGACTCATTAGCCCAAAATGTACTAACAACAGATCCAGATAGATAAATATTAATAAAAATTTTAAAAAAAGGTTTTTTGCAAGTGGATATTTTCTAATCTTGTTTTTTTTTTTTTTCCCGTCCTAGTTCCACTTCAACTGATCTATAGTGTTTCTGGTCTATAGGAGTTATTGAAATATTCAGATGGAAGAGAACAAAGCATATTACAAATGGATATTTTCAAAAGTGTTTGTATCGTCATAACATGGATTAATCTTTTTTTTCCCCACCATCTTTGATAAATTGATTTGGCTGCACCAGGAGAGAGGCGTATTGATTTTAGACTACATTGCACCATTTGACCTTGTTTACTAAAACATTTTGCTGTTAGAGGGGAACACAGTTTGAGTTATTCCATTTTCTGTACATACGAAGCAAAACTACCTATATGGAGGATTTCATTTCAACGTATGTAATCTGAATAAATGGAATTTTGAATGTAATACGTTTTACAATCATAAACTTCTATTTAATTGATGGAAGTAGTTTAGGGGAGAAAAGGATCAATGAAGAGGATAGCAGGATTCAGACCAAATACAAACCCAGAAAGTGTTGCTTTAAGATGTATTAGCACCCCTTTACTTTGATACTCTTGAATAAAATTGTCTCTACTTTAATCCCAGTGTAAATCCAACTGACTTCTGGATGCCTTAGGTTTTTATTTTATTTTTAGAAAACATAACAGAACAAACAAACACCATAATGAAGACCAGGCAAGATGGCCGACAGGTCAGGCAGAAAGTTGAGGTGTTTTTTAAAATAGGGTCAGCTAAAGAAAATATCCCAATAAATCAAAAGAAAATGTTTTTATCCTTCTTGAATTACTGGGATTAAGTTCTAAATCTACTAAAACGTTGCAATCCACATTGCAACCTAAAGGCCACTCAAGTAGGAGTAGAAGGGTGGTTCATGGGAACTTGGGAGGAGCTGCAGAGATGCACAGCTCATATGAACAATCTGGTGACAACTCTGATTTGTGATCTCCAGATTGGGTTGGATTAAGCACACCAGCTGTCGAGGTAAACTAAAGCCTCATTTTCAGTGAAATGTCACCACAGGTAGGTGTGGTTTGGAACGTCCTTCCCCTTTATAGAAACAGTCCCCACAACCGACCTACAATGCACTGGAGTGTCATACATCACCACATTGACTGAGTGGGGGACAGACACTCCAAAAACTCTCCTGAATAAGTGGGAATATAAAAATAATGTAAAATAAACACAAAAGCCCTTTACTTGGGGGTGACAACTATGCAATGTTTTGTTTTAGTCTCATTACTACCTGATGGAATTGCAGTAAACTATGTATCTATATACTTGACAAAGCACAAAATCCTTTATCAAGGTATTGTGCACTAAGTCTAAATTGAACAATTCAAGGTTTATCCCTCTTAATCTTAACAGAGGTCATCAATATTGCTCCAGAAATCACATAAGCAACCGTACACATGCTGTTTTTTTTACTCGGATCTCATCAAGAGGTCCTTGAAGTGATTACGAAACTGATATTTGAGAGTTAGATGTCAAGAAGCCAGCTGGGTTTCAACGAGTATTATCTCCTCGTAGCCTACGTAGCGCTTCATAACCAGGCGGCGTCAGCAGTTCCACAGAGGTTCTCCACATTAAGTTTATGGGCTCCTCGTTATTTAATATGTTAGGGTCTCCCCACAGTCCAATGAAATTTTGATGGCAGCATTACACTCAATGAGTTGACTCCTCAGTCCTCCTGCTCCTTCTCATCCAAATGAGGACCAAGCGTTTCTTTCGACTGGCCCACAGTGAAGGTTCTGATCGGACCTGCTCCGGATTAATGTCGCACATTTGCAACGGGAGGAAAGACTATTTTGATAAGTCAGAGACTGCAGTGACTGAGTGACCTGAGTTAGCCATCTGCATAGAGTATTAAAAAACAAGCAAACATTCCTGTAAATAAAGAAGGCTGTCCGGCAACTGTCTTCCCAGCGACAGAGCTATTGACCGTTGTCAGATGCTCCGCTGATTAAAAATTGATCCATTTTGAAAAAAATCTAATCAGCTGAATAGGATTCTTTCATACGTGAGGTGGGGTTGGGTGTGTTTGTTAGGCATTTGAGAAAAGGGGTGGTGGGGCGACAGCAGCTGCTGATACAGAGGCGGACCTGTTATTAACCCCTGCTCCTCCACCAAGCCCCCTGCACCCTGGTTCACATCCTTCCGCACCCCGGGACTAGACGCAGCCCAGACGTTCTGAATTATTCAGCAGTCTGAAAGAGGCTCTGGCTACTTGGCCTATTAATGCCTGCCAGCAGAGGCTAGTGGCTCTAATGGCCAGTCCAGAGGAGCCCCGACTCCCAGCGGACGGGAGAAGGGCTGCTAACACTGGGCTGCAGGGGATGTGAGAGGGAATTCTGCAGGGACTGAGGTCATGGCGGGTTAATGATGCTGCACGTCTAGACGGACGCTGAACTCACGCCCTGCCCCAAAAGGCGAAGAAAAGGCGGAGGGGGATGGTGTTGGTACGTAATAAGATTTTTTTTTTATGGTTGAAGGGGCTTATTCATGAAAGAGAGGCATTGGTTCTTTAGATCATGGTCCACCACTGGCCTAAGGAGCAGAACAATGAACATCTCCACAGCCACAGCTATAAGGAAACCATAAGTCATTTTTTCTTCAACAGTAATGTTTGAGCAAAAAATGAAATTGAAACACAGCTTTTGTTAAAATGTCAGCCCATGAATCACAGAACCATCTAACATTTGATTTATTTGATTTAACAAGATGAAACACTTTCAGAGAAAGAGACTGAACCGCTGAGGGTTAGTGATGACGGAGTAAGAGAAGAATCAGGTTCCAGTTGTGACTACAACCTAACTGGAGTACCTAGAAGTACAACATGTTCAGTGATGGGAGACATGGCGGAGGAGGAAAGAAAGCCTGAAACACCACTGAACAAGACCTGATGCATCTAGACTGAGCCGAGAAATAACTGAAGTTTCATAGACCGATGGAACGAGGGTAATTGTTTTTGGTGGGGTAATGATAGGGGCTGGTATCAGTAAAGATGAGCTGGTTGGAGCTTTTAGGGTTAGATATGGGCTTACTGAAATCTAGACACTTTTTTCTAGCAGTGACACAGGCTATCTGCTTTGTTTTGTCATTTTCAGCTTTCAAACTTCATCAGGGAATATTCAGAATTTGGAAATACTGGTATTCTTTTGAATATCACACAGTTGGGGTAAGGACATACAATCGCTAGGATTACATACCTGGCGGTTTTAGTTAAGCTACGGTCTTAAACTGTGTCAGACCATGACACAAATGACACCAGTATCCTAATGTATTTGTGGGAGGAAGATTATAGTCCTCGAAGATACACTAAAATCAGCTTCAATGGGTATTGGCAGTTTAAAGCTTTTCAAGTACAAGAGTTGGGTTGGAAGCGAAATGTTTGATTGGTGCATCTCTAAAAAAATTGCTCGCACTGCCCTAAGTTATTAGTCTCTGCCAGTCATCACCACAAAAACAATCCTCAGAGCTGGAGAGGGCCCTTAACCCCAGCACAAAGTCACTCAGTAATCAGGGCATGTCCCTCCAGAGAGATAGGGGGTGGGTGCATCTCTCGTATGGGAGTAGCTTTGTTGCTATGTGGTCTATCACCTTAGTGATAATATGCACCCATTAGGGGATTCAGAGGGTGTAAACAAATTCTCGAATAGCACCTCATTCATGGATGCCACAACGATAATCTGATGAACAAAAGCAGAGAGCAAAAGATGTGTTCCTTACACCGCAAGGATTCCTGACGGAGAAAGCTCTCAGACAAAAACTAATCATTTCTGCACTGGAGCACTAAGTCATCATTCTCTGTGAGGACAAACATGTCCGGGCACAAAGGCAGGCAAAGGTATTCCTATTATCCTCCACTGGAGATTTATGCACTTCAAGGTTGACTTCCTGAGAGTGAGTGGGCTTGATCAGCCTGACGAAGCGGAATGAGCCCAGCCTTTGGTACCAAGTGCATGTGGAAGGCGGCGGGATCTCGTACAGAGCACGTTTCCTGCCAAGTTTAACGCCAGACTAAGGGCGCACCGGTAGAAGGCCTCAGAGGGCACACGGGCGAGCCCATCGGCCACTCACAAACAGGATCTCCACTCCGCTCTGTCAAGGTGACGTGTGATGTGCCATTGTTGGAGCAGAAATGTGGGACAAGACAGTAAGAGCTACATTATAGGAGGCAATGATAATATAACTTTCATGTCATATGTATTTTGATTTATCAACTAAACAATAACATAGTGGCTTAATTGTTAGTTTTACTGTTTTCTCACTGTTTGTTCCATTAAACGATTGATAAACCCAAATTATATGATTACTTGCAGTTTTTGTGCAGTGTAGTGGGATGAGTTATACTTTTTCTATGTGTAATGTATCTAAAGAAGCCCATTTTAAATTGGTAAGTTTAAAACAAGCATCCTTTGTGTTTATTATTCCAGTTATCCAGTAAAACCACAAGACACATAAATAGCAAAGAACAGAAAAAATTGTTGCGCTAACCATTCAGTAACAAATAGAAACTACAATGAAAAGCAAGTTGCTGAAACTCTTGTGCTTTCTTGTTACAAATATTGGCTCAGCATTACACATCAGTACTATCATGTCCAGATGATTTAAAGTATTTAAAATACATGCACGTCTCCCAACTCCATGGAGTTCTCTGCAAGCAAGAATGCAAAACCAATACATACATGTCCTGTATTTTGTCACGTCACTTGACCCTCCCTCTAGGAAAACCAGATTCCGCTTCTTTGGGCACATCTTCTTCCTGCTGCATAAAGCAAAGGCCTGGAGCAATGTTTAGCTAAACCTGCTGTCCTACGTAGGCAGGGAGATTCCCCAGAGGGCTGAACAATCAGACAATTTCAAGATCATGAAGCATTAAACCAATCCCGGCAGGGTACACTAATTAAACAGCCGAGCCCGGCACAGCCAACCAATCCCCACAGAGCAATTAAATCCATCCCCTCTAAAACACCGTGGAACCTGTCTGGGGAAAACTGCTGAAAAGGGAGAGAGAGCGAGAAAAGAGGCAGAGATGGTTTGGGGAGAGGAGAAAAATATCATAAAACTCTTGTGAAAAAAAAATTGAGTAGGGGGGGGCGGGGGTGCAGCAGGAGGCTAACAAGGGAAATTGAAAAAGGAAGGATCTCAATTTACTCCTATGTTCTTCACTCTTTTTCCCTCCTATTATCATTTGGAATGCCTCCTCCTGCTCGGACCTGGGACGACTACGACAAGGTTTCAACTGGAAAAACAGCCACCCTGACGCCATCAAATCTTGCATATTTAATTACGAGTACAAGGTCCGGAAATCACTCTGGAGGCTGAGCGTGTAAGACCGAATGGCCTCGAGGCCGATATTACACACCAGGCAGAGCTGTTAACACAGTTGCAAGCTCTGATCAATACCCCGATTCCCTCCTTTACGAAGGTAAATGAACAGGTGACAATGGCGGCGGGACGTCACTGGGCATTTTTTTTAGGGTACAGCGGTGCACAATAAACCGGGTTGCAGGCAATAATGGAAAGCTACGTCTGATCTAAAGGTTTACTGCAGCTCCAATACGCCAGGATGGGTTGGGAAATAATATTTTTCCCATACATAGTTCATCAATGCAATTTTTAATGTAAAAGAAAGTAGTCATTTTCCTTTTGTACAGATGTACAAACAGGATTGTGTGACGGTCGGCGGCTGCTGTATTGGTCATTACTGGAACAATAACTCAAACTGGACCGATCTTCACAACCGAGGTTTATGTTCATCCTGTTACTGTTTGTGTAAGAGATTCAGGTGGGGAGGAGGTTGGTTATATGCTATTTATTTAGTCTATGGTGATGCAGCGCAGGATTGTGGGGGGTGTTAAACCGAAGCGTAAAAATCCAGGAGATGTGGTAATTTCTTCAAAGTCAATAGGAAAGGGTAGGGAAATCTACAAACCGGATTCCTAAAAAGTTGGGACACTAAACAAATTGTGAATAAAATCCAATGATGTGTAGATGGCAAATGTCAATATAATATTGGTAATATAACATAGATGACAGATCAAAAGTTTAATCTGAGTAAATGTATCAATTTAAAGGGAAAATATCTTTATTCAAAATTTCACAGTGTCAACAAATCCCAAAAAAGTTGGGACGAGAAGCAATAAGTGGCTGGAAAAAGCATTTAACGAACAGCTGGAAGACCAATTAATACTAATTAGGTCAATTGACAACATGATTGGGTATAAAAAGAGCTTCTCAGAGTGTCAGTGTCTCTCTGAAGCCAAGATGGTAAGAGGAACACCAATTCCACCATTGTTGCGCAAAAAGGTAGTGCAGCAATACCAGAATGGTGTTACCCAGTGTAGAATAGCAGAGACTTTGAAGTCATCATCATCAACCGTGCATAACATCATCAAAAGATTCAGAGAATCTGGAACAATTGCTGTGCGTACGGGTCAAGGCCATAGAACTCTACTGGATGCTTGTGATCTCCGGGCTTTTAAACGTCACTGCACCTCAAACAGGAATACCACTGTCAAGGAAATAACAGAATGGGCTCAGGAATACTTCCAGAAAGCAGTGTCAGTGAAGACAATCCACCGTGCCATCCACCGTTGCCAGCTGAAACTCTACAGTGCAAAGAGGAAGCCATTTCTAAGCAAGGTCCACAAGATCAGACGTTCGCACTGGGCTAGGGGCCCTTTAAAATGGAGTGTGGCAAAATGGAGACTGTTCTCTGGTCAGATGAGTCACGATTTCATGGCTACATAGGAGAATAATCCGGGTACCTAAATGGCCAGCTTGAAGTCCAGATCTTTCACCTATAGAGAACATTTGGCGCATCAGGGGAAGGTCCGACGAAGAAGGCCCAAGAAGGGGGGAGGCCACACATTGGTAAAAAATTGCCTTGTCCCAAATTTTTGGGGATCTGTTGACGCCATGAAAGCTTGAAACAACATATTTTTCCCCTCATATGAAACATTCTCTCAGTTTAAACATTTGATCTGTGTTTAATTCTGAATAAAATATTATATGTTAGCTCCTCCACATCATTGTATTGAGTTTTTATTCACAATTTGTTTAGTGTCCCAACTTCTTTGGAATCCGGTTTGTATATGATATCGGTAAATATTCAGTCGTAGGCATAACGGCAAGTGTGTCCCTACCTGTTACCATGAATGATCCGCTTAAAATATCCAAAAGAAAATGTCAGGACATCAGTTTGGGACCAAGCTCAAAACACAGTTGTGTCATGTAGCCGGAAAAGCCCACCAGCAGGTCCTACTCTGAAAGGCTAAAAAAACCGGACACTAAATCCAGATTTCAAAGCCATCTAGTGAAAGTCAGGACTTAAAATCCAATTTAAAGGCGTTCGTGCTTGGAAATCTTCCAGTGTTGCTAAATTAAAGCAAATCTACAAACAAGAGAGGGAGAAAATGTCTTCACATAATGTAGAAAAAAAAAAAAACTAATTGGAAGTTATTGCGAAAACCAGTTGCTGCTGCCATAGATTGGCACAATTAGTTTTTAGGTTTAGGGGGCAAACACTTTTTCAAGTGAAGGCAGGTTGTTTTAAATAGCTTTTTTCCCCTCAAACTTTAGTAAATCAAAACATGTAAAAACTGCTTATTGTATTTCCTCCGGTCACCGTATTGTCAGAAAATGAGATTAAAAGAACACTAAACACAGCACTGCTGGCTTCAGTCACATCTGGGATGCAACATGACCATTTAGGCTGCATACACTTTGAAATATATCGTAAATCCGATACGATTTGGATTTATTTTTTATGTGGAGAAAAATGTATATATCTAAATTGGGGTGTTCCCACTGCCTTTAAGAAGAAAAATCGGATTAGGGTTGCAATTGCCAGAATTTAAAACAGCCTTGGTCTAATATTAACATAATGTGATTATTTAAAAAACATGTATCACAGAAAATAACTGAAAGCTGTACGCAGGTAAATGCTTTTTGTCAGAGCAGTGTATAATTGCTCACTTTAATTATGGAGATTAAAAAAAATAAACAGGTCTTTGTTATTAAAAAGAAGATGGTTTGGTAAAGTCTTCATTTTATTTCCCTGGAGAAGATCACACAATGTGTGCTTTCATGGTGTTTAAGATGAGCCCAAAACACCAAAAAGAAAAGGGGGGAGGCGGTGACTACAAACCAGAGGTGAGGACAGAATTGCTCTTATCTCCCTCCGACCGAGGCGGTGTATAAATCACAGCACCCAGCTTCACGTCTCCACTTCCTGTATCTCTCCATTAAAAATGATAAACTGTACCTCTGAAGCAAGTCGGCCAGCTTCGGGG